>JAHKKF010529138.1:4185-16653 GCA_019740295.1 Labeo calbasu
AAATTCTTTGGTTATGCAAACCGATTGTTGCAGCAGCTGTCCGGGTGGCTGGTCTCAGACGATCTTGGAGGTGAAGATGCTGGATGTGGAGGTCCTGCAGTCAGCATGCCAATTGCACGCTCCTTCAAAACTTGCGACGTCTGTGGCATTGTGCTGTGTGATAAAACTGCACATTTTAGAGTGGCCTTTTATTGTGGCCAGCCTAAGGCACACCTGTGCAATAATCATGCTGTCTAATCAGCATCTTGATAATGCCACACCTGTGAGGTGGATGGATTATCTCGGCAAAGGAGAAGTGCTCACTAACACAGATTTAGACTGATTTGTGAACAGTATTTGAGAGAAATAGGCCTTTTGTGTACATAGAAAAAGTTTTAGATCTTTATGTTCAGCTCATGAAAAATGGGGGCAAAAGTGTTGTTTATAATTTTGTTCAGTATTTTTTTATTTATTTATTTTTACTTTTTTATTAAATAAATGCAGCCTTGAGGAATATATAATACCAGTCAAAAGTTTTTGAGAGATTTTTAATGTTTTTTTAGTGTTTTCTGCTCATCAAGCCTGCATTTGGTACCAAATACAGCAAAAACAGTAAAATTTTATGTTCACTATTAAAATAACTGTTTCTAATTGATTTCAAAGCTTCAAAGCTATTTGTGATTTCAAAGCTGAATTTTTAGCATCATTACTCCAGTCACAATCATTTTAATATTCTGATTTGCTGCTCAAAAAATATTTATTATTATTATTATTATTATGTTGAAAACAGCTGAGTAGAATTCTATTCTATGATGAATAGAAAGTTCAGAAGAACAGCATAGAAATCTTTTGTAACATTATAAATGTATTTATTATCACTTTTGATCAATTTAAAGCATCCTTGCTAAATAAAATTATTAATGGCTTTAATTTCCCAAAAATAAAATAAAATAAAATAAAATATAGTGACTCCAAGATTTTGAAAGGTATAGTGTATAATGTTACAAAAGCTTTGTATTTTAGATAAATGCTGATCTTTGGATCTTTCTGTTCAAAGAATCTTGAAAAAATATAAGCTGTTTTAAATATTGATAAAACTGTTTTAAATATTGAACAGCAAATCAGCATATTAGAATGATTACTGAAGGATCATGTGACACTGAAGACTGGCGTAATGATGCTGAAAATTTAGCTTTGATCACAGGAATAAAGAACATTTTAAAATATATAAATAGAAAGCAGTTATTTTAAATAGTAAAAAACCCTGCTTTTCGCTGTATTTTCGAACAAATAAATGCAGGCTTGGTGAGCAAAAGAAAATTCTTAAAACATCTTAATGTTCAAAAACTTTTGACTGGTAGTGTATATATAATGCTATGTGCAGGACAATTAAAGACAAACCATTTTATATTATTTAGTAAATTAAGTTATAATATGTTTTATATAGTGTTTCCTGAATATTTAAATTGTTTTCATGACTGACTGACTCTGTTATAATTTACCTTTCCCAACTTTTTCCCTTAAATTTTTCCATTCAGAGGCACAATATCTGTTAATAAACTGTTTCACTGCTTGGCATTTTGGAAAGGTCAAACAGTTGTAAAATATTAAAAGGACAAAAAGCCATTTCAGCAAATACAGGGTAATACTTTCACTTTTTTTCAGTTACTGTATATATGTATATGTGCTATATTATCTAAATAAATTGTGGAGATTCTTTGAACACTTTTCCGAAAGCTGTAGATTGAGAACACAGGTCAGTGAAGGGTCTGTCCATACAGTCTCCACTCTGACCTTTGTGTAACCAGTCCAGAGAGCAGATCAATGAATGAGCGCAGCCGCTATAATGAGATCAAGCAGGAAGCAATGTGCTGGGGAAAAGGTGTGAGGAAAGAAGGCATTTTGATGTGTCTGAAATAAATAAGGGCTGTGAAATGGGAGGAGAGGGAAAGATGAAGGTGAGTATTGAGTGGTTTTAATCAACACACCCGGAGTCCATCAGCACTGACACATTTCACACGCTTTGTTGGATATGGGCACAGCGCCACACACAAATAGATGATCAGCACCATAGGAAGCCTAGTGAATCTGAAGGGCAAATGACTCAAAAGCCAGGATAATATTGCTCATTTTTCCTAAAACGATGATGCTTTGTGTTTTAAAGAGTCCACTCCATTAGGCTCTTATTCACTGCTAGGGTTTCCCCAGCCATCGAGTTGGCTGGAGTGCTGTCAATGATTTCTCATTGATAGCCGTGTGTGTGTGTGTGTGATCAAGGGAATGAGAGTGTGTGTGTGAGAGAGAGCGAGAGAAGAAATCCATTTTAGGCATTGTAAGGTATGTGTGTGACTGGACTAGAGAATATATTTAGATTATTATTAGATTGAAGAACTCATGAGAGAGAAACAGTTTTCCCAGAGGGATAAGAGAAAATCGTGTTTTATGGGTGTACACTAAAAAGAGAAAATATGTTACATTCAAAGAGCTATTTTTACCTGATCTGACCTATAAAAAATACTTTCGTTGGTATAACTTAATGTTTTAGAAGTCTTAAATACAATCACAGATTTAAATCAAACCATTTTTTAGATAAAGCATTTTGTTTTTACCTTGTTTACAGTGATGCTTTGTCATTTTAATGATGTCTGCATTGAACATGTCTGTGCTTTTCTAATACAATCTCTGTAAGAATTACAGAGCAAATTACTGGCTTTTATAAAGTGCAACATTCGAGTATCAGAAGTAAAAACATTAGTTTTTTCCATAGGGAAATAGATTTTAAACAACTTACAAAGCTTTAACGACAGACCTACTGTGAGCTACAAAGTTGTTAACTAGGGGTGTAACGGTACACAGATGTCACGGTTCAGTACGTACCTCGGTTCGAGGGTCACGGTTCAATACGATTTTGGTACAACAAAAAAAAATCTACTATGCTAGGTTTCTTTTGATTTGTTTTAAACAGACAGTAGTACAAATTACAATTGTTTTTTCCACCTACATGTGAAAATACTAAATATTATATCAAATTAATTTCATATAGGCTATAAAATCTGCAGTACATATATACATACAAGGAATAAATATCTGAAATATATTCAGTTTAGTTAACTGATAGACAAGGGGGAACTGTGACACGAGTTTCAGTTCAGTTTTGTGACAGAAAGGAAACTCAAATAGCAGAAAGTGACATTCTATTTGTTTTTTGTTTAAGTTGATTTTGCTGGTGTGAGAAAAGTTGAAGTAATCGTGCTAGCGCACACAAACACAAAACATAACAGTTCAAGGCTTCTAGTACTGCTAACTTGACAGCGCAGTTGGTGCTCAAAATAAAACACAATGAACCAGATATCAGCGCGTCCGCCTCCCTGTGTCACCTGAAGTACAAAATCTATAATTTACATAATAATAGTTTAACATTTGGATGCATCGCAAATATGGAAATATTATGGAATATCTGGATTTGTGCCGAATTAGAGAGGTAGGATACAAGAGCACAAAGCTCCATTTCGCAGACAGCTGAGTGCGCAAGCCTTTAAAGTAACATTAAACTCCTTTGTCAGTGACTCTGAGTTAACTGATTATTATGACTGAGTACATGATTTTGTTGAAACTATTTATTTCAACTATTAAAAAAATTCATGTTTAAGAAATGAAGGTGGGGCAAAAAAACTACCTTAACCATGATGGTGTACAAAAAATCCACCAGTCAGAAAATTGTGGCAAGCAGTTCACACCAAAAAAGCTCAAAGAACCAGAGCTTTGTGTTGTCCTGCGCCTTGTTGTTTACAAAATTTAGACAGAGAGAATGACTTGCAATTTTTTGCCCAGCTTTACGTATTTCAACCAGAATATACAGACGATGAACTAAGAGAGATGGAAGTTCTATATCAGCAACGCCAGCAGAAATTGTTGAATAAAGTCGTTATTTTTGTTTTCTTTGCACACAAAAATATTCTCATAGCTATATAAAATTATGGTTGAACATGGACTATTTTAACAATGTACGTTAGGTAGTCTTGTAACTTTGTTATTTTGTCCATCTTTCAAATATTTTTTTTGCTCGTCTTGATATACCTCATAGCTGGTTGGTTTTGTTTGTGACTTCTAACACTTTAAGGAAGACTCTATAAATAAAAGAACCAACTTCAGGTAGCAATTTGCTCTCTGGAATAATCTATTCTGATTGGCCAATTAAGCAATCCAGCAGTCAAATATTTTACTGTATTCTTTGCTGTTGCTGTATATCAGTCCACTCAGTCCTGCAGCCTGTTAAAAACATAACAAAACATAACAGCATGTTATTCGACTTAAAAATAAATTAAATCAAACAGGAGAGTTTTATGAAATAGTACTTGAAGCTACGCTCTAAAAAATGCTAGGTTATTTTTTTTTTTTAACCCAAATGCTGGGTTCAGCCTGTTGTGTCATTTTATTGGGTTATTTTAAATATTTTTACCTAGGTAAGGGCTTATTTTTTTTTTATCCAAATGTATATGTATATATTTTTTCCCAGGTGCTGAGTATTTTTTTTGTAATGAAGTTGCTTTTTTTATTTTTTTATTTATTTATTTATTTTTTATTTTTACCCAACCGCTGGGTTGAGCCTGTCTCTGATGAAACAACCCAGCTGCTGAGTTACAGTCAATCAGAGCGCGAGATTTTTGAGTCATCTACAGGAGAGAGCGGTTCTCAGCTCCACCGATTTGCACTTCTTCAGCGAAATAAAGGTTTGTATACATTTTATTTTATGTATAAAGCCTTTACTGTGCTGTAAATTGTATTATTTTACACAAAATAAGGATGTCAGCCCTTTTATGCAACACCTTTTGCCTTGCATAAAATAAATGGATTTTATTTGTTATTGTACGGAGTTTAATCTTAAAATATGTTCTCTAATGCCAGTGCTGTTTGTTTATGGGCAGGTTTTGGAGTCAGCGATGGCATGTTTCAGCTACGTGTGAAACACGAGGCCGTGGTCTGAAGTTCGCATTTAACGTGGCAAACAGCAGCCCTTCACCAGCTCAGATTTTGGCCACACGCCACAAGAATTATCGCTATTTTGGTATAAATCGATTACAGAGAATGGTTGAATATACTAAAATTACAATTTTACTTTTAAATGTTACTTTTTTATGTCTAAAATCTTGTTAAACAAGTTTAAATGTATGTAATTTTGTAAACTATGCTGTATTCAATCAAATAAATTCATGTGTTCTTGCTTAATAATAAATGTTCATCTTTTGATTATTGCTGTTGCCTCTAGTAATTCTGTGTGTGTTTTTATAAGTTCCGGTCCATTTTAAACCAGCAACATAATAATTGTGAAACAACAGCTGACTTGAATAAAATAACCCAGCTTGTTTGGTAAAAACATTTAACCCAACCAGCTGGGTGAAAATAACCCAGCATGTGTTCTGTCCAATAATTACCCAAGTTGGGTTGTTTTTAACCCAGCATTTTTTAGAGTGTAGTAGCATCATCAAGTATGTTCCCCAGATTGATTAATTCCTTAATGAAATACATAATATTATATACAAGTAATCGCATAAATGCATTCATTTAGAGTACAACCTTCCATAACAGTCACATCCAGACAACACCTTAATATTGATTATATAGATCCCAATCCTGACCAAATTTGCACATTAAATGACATTAATATTAATGCCTATTTCTCCGAAGTCATTTTAGAACGCTAATCCGAATAGCGCTTAAGAAAGACAGTGACTTGCACATGTATAATGGTGCAGTGCCGTGTATGTCATGTTAATGTATTCATTAGACGTAACTGCTGCAGTATTAAGAGAGAGCTGACTGTGGAACCTGCCAGGCTAGTTTGTCACTTTGTATCTCTTTGTCTCACTCAGCAGTCAGGAGTCACGCCTGTAGGAAGGGCCTCATGTGTGACAGCTTTCCAGACACCATGTCAGTTTAACTCCAGGGGGACGTGGCCAGACAGCCCCGACAGCCAGTGCTCCGCTCTCAGCGGATTGCTTATTTACGAAACACCCTGTTAGAATGTTGATGAACAGTGCGCTCTAATGCCTGCTCACTACTGACCCCTGTTGCCCAGTGGTTGAGGTTAGCAGTTGAGTGGGGTAAGGGGAAAATGTTGCTGGTGACTGGCATGACAGGAATTGTCTGATGCTGGTTTACGTCAGTATATGTATGAAAGGCATGATTCAGAAATGAGAAATTCTGTTATCATTTATTAAGCCTCATGTTGTTCTAATGTTCTGAGTTTGCTAAGTCATTCGGGTTTGGAATGACTTGGGGGTGTGTAAATAAATATTGCTTAATTTGTCAATAAATACACATTTATAATGTACTGCTTTTAAAAATAATTATTTTGAGGCAACATCTAAAGAAATACATTCTTTGAAAAAAACAAAGATGTTTATTTACCCTGAGGATTTACAGAACAAAATGGCAGTTTGCATTAAACTCTTGCCCTCTTAAAGATGCTTAAAGGGATAGTTCACCCAAAAATTTAAATTCTGTCATTAATTACTAACCTTGATGTCTTTCCAAACCCGTAAGACTTTCGTTCATCTTCGGAATACAAATTAACATATTTTTGATGAAATCAGAGAGCTTTCTGACCCTGCATAGACAGCAAAGCAACTACCACGCTCAAGGCCCAGAAAGATAGTAAGGACATCGTTAAAATAGTCCATGTGACATCAGCATTCAACCTTAATTTTATGAAGCTACAACATGCGCAAAGAAAACAAAAATAGCGACTTTATGCAACAATTTATTCTCTTCAGTGTCAGTCATGGTACTTTTGTGAACGTGCATCGAAGACTGACATGAAAGACACTGTTGGGCAGTAACGCTACCACCACAATACTGAAAAATGTAGTTAAGCTAGTAGCGTCACTACTAGCTTAACTACATTTCTCAGTATTGTGGTCATAGCATTTCTGTTTTCTGAATCAAATAGCTTTTCAAGTATCAAAGCTCTTTTTTGATCAAGTAGCGCAGTAGCGTCAATAAAAGCTACATTTTCCCTAGCATTTTCTTAAACTTAAATCAGAAATATAACAGCTAGTAAGGATCACTGATCCTCGATCAGTAAGTGACACTACCGCCACTAAACCTCGTAATGCCACTGGCTCCTCAAACTGTCAGTCAAACCTCATTATTCCTCCTGCCTCTCTCGTGAACGAAGTGTGGCGCGCAGTTTTGGAGCATCTCAGCTTGTTTGAAGTCTGAAGGTAAATAACTGAACTTGACTGAATAAGTACAGTGTTTTCTTTACTCAAGAAACTCTATATTTAGGGCCCTATGATTTGTCATGGAATGTCACGGAATTGATCAAAGTTTGGTTCAAAAGTAGGTCGTTACACTTAAATCAAATCACTATATGGACTAGTATCTATACTGGACTAATATAAAATACATGTTTTTTGTCAGGGTTCCCCTGGTAAATTCGCATTCCAGGGGCTAAATATTACATTACTGGGGTCGCTTCAACCCGGGGGCATGATAAACATCCCGCAGCAACAATGTTAAAGTCGCCCAATTCCGTAGGAAAACCACAGACTTGGCAACACTGCAGACGCTGGGTTTCGTCTGTTGTCTCGCTAAATGAGAACATATATATATATATACATGAACAACATCTCTAGAAATGCACTGAGAGACACTTCATGAGCATTGCATGGTTTAATTTAAGGGACCCTCTGAAAGATGACTAGATAAGCTTTCCATTGATATATGGTTTGTTAGGATAGGACAATATTTGGCCAAGATACAATTTGAAAATCTGGAGTCTGAGGGTGCAAAAAATCAAAATATTGAGAAAATCACCTTTAAAGTTCTTAGCAATGCATTTTACTAATCAAAAATTAAGTTTTGATATATTTACGGTAGGAAATTTACAAAATATCTTCAAGGAACATGATTTTTACTTAATATCTTAATGATTTTTGACATAAAAGAAAAATCAATAATTTTGACCCATGTAATGTATTGTTGGCTACTTACAGATGGTTTTATTTTGGCCAAATAACAGAAAACACAGAAAACTGTATGACCTGCATGTTCATGAAAATGTAAATGCGATGCGTGTACTGCCTCTGATGTGGCAGTAATGACGGAAAAACCATTCGCTTTGTATTTGAACTTAAGTTTGGCGAAATGTTAATAATATAATGACATGCAACGATGCAAATAAATGTAGCCTATCAGTAGGCCTATACAATACACTATACAATAAGATTTCATTAGTTAATATTAACTAATGTATTAACTATAACATGAGCAAACAATAAACAAATAACAGTTTTGTCATTACAGTATTTATTCATTTTTGTTAATGTTAGTTAATGAAAATACAGTTGTTCATTGGTAGTTCACAGTGCATTAACTAATGTTAACAAACAACTTTTGATTTTAATAATGCATTGGTAAAGGTTGAAATTAACAATAAGATTAATAAATGCTGCAGAAGTATTGTTCATTCTTAGTTCATGTTAACTACACTAGTTAACTAACTAATGAACCTTATTGTGTTACCAATGTACCATTTATATAAATGTATCTGTATATAATAAAGCCATCAACAAAAAAATTTCTTTGTACATGATACAGATTTTCAACAGTTGTTGAACAAACAATTAAACTGACCTTTTATGCCTGTCTATCTGCTTGACTGAAAGTTTTATTAATCGCTGAGAGAACATTGACTTGGTATGATGTTTGTTCAATATAAAAATGAATTTTTTTAAAATAGCGTAGCGTAGAAGCTACTTTTGCTGTATGTTAGCTTGCTACATTTCCCAGGTGGGTAACTTCAGTGTAATGAAGCTTCACTTAATGAAGAGTAACTGTTAGCTCACCTCACTACATTTTCCAAGCAGCTTGACCAACACTGACAGAAGAGAAGAAATCGTTAAATAAAGTCATTATTTTTTTTTTCTTTCTGCACAAAGTGTATTCTTGCAGCTGCTGACAAATTCAGGTAGTGACAACTCAATGTCCAATAAATCTGCATACAAATTCTACATGAACGAGAAGTTGTAGCACTGTAATTTAGCACTTAAAAAAAATAGAAAGGTACTGGACATTTTCTGCCAGTACATTATCCGTTTAATTTCCTTCATCGCTAAAAAACAATGAAATATCATATTTTTAAGGTACTTTTCTAAAAATGTATTATCAAGCTAGCTTAATGTTACCTAAGAGTTGACAGAATGGCAGGCGAAAGGGTGTTGCAGAGACAAAACAGACTGTTGATCACAAACAGACTGTGAAAGAATGCTGGGAAAATAGGCTACACCTAAAGGGACCAACTGAATATTGGAATTACAGAAAAAATGTCTGCAGAGGGTGTGCCACTGTTATTTAGACATTGACAGGTCATCTGAGATGACACTATTTTTAAAACAGCTGTGCGAACGTTGCTACTTTGAGCTACTCTCTAACGTTCGGGAAAGACTTTAGCATTTGCTTTTCCAAACAACTCTGTACGAAACATCCAGAAAATAATTTGCTGCAGTACTCTCAGTGAGATGATGTAAGCAACCTTAATACAGTTACTGGAAGACTTGCAGCTCAAATGCCAGGGGAATGCTGGGTCACAAAACCATGAACTATCTGGTTTGCCATTTTATCGCTCTTGGGCTGGCAGGTACACATGCCTCTCAAGAGACTAGCTGAAACTGTAGAGTTAAGAAGAAAGACTGAGAGCGTTCAGCTGTTTTCCTGATGCTCAGCATGATTGCTAGTGTATTTTGCATGGACGTTTCCATTAGCATGGAATGCATGGTTATTTTACTGGCTAGAATCTAATTCCAAAGTCAATAGAACTCAAACTCACCCAATCCGTTAACGTGACTTGGTGGACCATTAAGCAATTTCCCTTCACCTCAGAAGCCCCAAGGACATTGAGTGGAGAATCCCCAGGCTTTTGTGTGGCTCTAGGCTCAGGGGAATGCAAACTGGGAAGCAGGGGAAGTGGAATGGATGGGTCAGATCTGTTAAGAGGCTGAGTGATGGCCTTGTCAGGTACTCTGATTGTAATTATTGGATTACGGGCCAGCCACTGGCTTGCTAATAAACCAATGGCACCATCCCATTAATGATTACTGTTAAGAGGGCAGTACAGTGTCTTCATTTGGTTTTGTGTTCTGAAGTCAGAGAGTTTGTGCAGAAATGCTAATACAAAAACATCTGCATGATCAAAACTGTACTGGAATAAGATGAGAAAAGATAAAGATAAGAAAGGCATCATCATATGGAGGTCCTTAGCATCTTGCAATCTGCTTTAGAGGCTTGGTACTTCTGAGCTTCAGGAAATGTACATATTTTTCCATCCATTTAAACTGTGGATTTATAGTACATTGCTAAAATTTGAAAGTTCATGCTTGCAGCATTTGATTGAACATTAGGTGCGTTCATGGAGCACTGTAATCGGTTTAAAAGTCCAATCTGAATGAAAATGCTCCATATAAACACCTCAATCGGCATAAAAATGAATGAAATTGTAATTGGTTTGAGAGGGGTGGGATAAACCTTTCTTTAAACCGAACAAAATTTAAATTTTGCCATGTAAACGAGTTAAACCGATTACATTACGTCTAGGTCAAGCAGGACTGCATTCCATCCTTTCCCCTCCTTGCTAACGGTGATAGATTTCGAAAGCGAAACCGGTAAAACAGCGCACATAAGAAAGCGACTGCACGCTTTCGTGATTGTCAACAACTGCACGCTATCACAGATTGCACGCTTTCTTTGTTCAGCAACTCTTGGTAAGAAGTCATGTATTTGTTGTATTTAAGTACAGTTAAACTGTACTAAATTCAAATATTAGTCTGTTTACTCCAAGCTAAGTGCAAGCAGCTGTTAAAAAATACTAACACAAATACTGGCGTTATTTCCTCTGGTAAATTGTATTTGTTGTCATTATACACTATTCGCGTGTTCCAAAATTGAATGCGCAGGCACATACAAACACCATATCGGATTAGATAACGTCTCATGTAAACAGTCCACCGAATCTTTCAATCAGGATGATTTTAATCAGAATGACAAAAAAGTGTACATGTAAACGTGGCTATTGAGTCATGATGGAAGAGAGAAATGCAATCATCATTTAACACTTGCAACTGCCATTATGCTTCAACCATCAGGCACTTGGGTTAAACTCATGCAATTTGTGGAAGAAACCTAGTGCAGGCACACCCATTATTAAAAACCCACAGCCATTTTCCACTTCACATCAATGTGCTGATGATGTGACTGCAAAAAGAGTATCGGAAGCGATCGTCTCTGACCGCCTGTCCTCTACACTCTCTCTTAGGCAGCCCTCCAGAGTCATATCTGTGGGATCAGTTCTGTCACCACAACAGCTAGCCGCTTTAGCAGCTAGCAGCCCTCCATCTGCAGTGTTTTATTCAGTGACCATCTCCTCAGTGGCCATGCTGAAGGATAGATGAATCCAATTAAATGCATCTCACAGAGAAGAAGCGCTTGGTGATGCTGACTACTAAGAGATAAAAGCCTTCAAAGCTCGCAGCGCAGCGAGGATTCATAATCAATGCTATAATATTCTGCAGAGATAGAATTGAGATGTGCGTGTTTAATGTTAGACTACCCTTGATAAAAGAAAATGCTTAAAGTCTTTTTGCAATCTTTTGAGATGGTGCATCTCAGGTTTGCACAAATGGAACAAATTAAGAATTTAACTATGTAGTGTTTTTCACTAGATGAAAGATTCTACATAATAATGTAATTAGTAAGCATGAATATATCTAAGTGTCAGTGTCTCTTCTTGTTGTCTCTGGTAAGCAGCAGGTGAAAGTTTATGAACAAACCTGACAGGGTTCATAGAGATGAAAACTGGTGTTAAAGAAGTCTGTTTTGATCACAATCTCTCACCTGCTTAGTCATGCACCTGCTGGGAAACCATTTCGACATCAGACAGTGCGTACATGCCATGGATGCTCACGTACACACACACACACACACACAGCTTTCAGCAGCAACTTTTGCTGTTCGATAACTGTCAAACGAGTCTGTCAGCCTCTGGCCGACACAAACCAAATTCTTGAGCAGTTATTGATGCACAGAGCATGCTTTTAAACTTGTAGCTTATGTACAGTCATGGCCAAAAATATCGGCACCCTTGCAATTCTGTCAGAAAATGCAACCCTTCTCTCAGAAAATTGTTGCAGTTGCAAATGTTTTGGTACTCACGTTTATTTTTATTTTTTTGTATGCATTGGAACAACACAAAAAAACAGAGAAGAAAAGTCAAATCTGATACAATTCCACAGAGAACCCCAAAAATGCACTGGACAAAATTATTGGCACCCTTAACTTAATATTTTGTAGCACCCCCTTTGGAAAAAATAACTGAAATCAATTGCTTCCTGTAACTATGAATGAGTTTTTTACACCTCTCTACTGGAATTTTGGACCACTCTTCTTTTGCAAACTGCTCCAGGTCATTCAGATTTGAAGGATGCCTTCTCCCAA
>JAHKKF010529142.1:0-21769 GCA_019740295.1 Labeo calbasu
AGCTTCATTTAAACTGCATTTTGGAAGTTCAAACTCAGGGGTACCACTGAAGTCCACATTATGGAGAAAAAACCTGAAATGTTTTCCTCAAAAAACATAATTTCTTTACGACTGAAGAAACAAAGACATGAACATCTTGGATGACAATGGTGTGAGTACATTTCCGTAAAAGTTTGTTCTGGCAGTGAACTTCTCCTTTAAAATAGTCCATGCGACATCAGTAGTTCCACCTTAGGAACTTGCAAATGGTTTCTTTTTATCGATGTCCTTACTACATTTCTGGGCCTTGAACATTGCTGTCTGTGCAGGGTGAAAAAGCTCTGACAGCATCCAGAGATTTTGTCAACATCAAAAATACTGTCATTCTAATTCTTTGCTTTTTATTATAAGATACTGCCAGCTATTTCTCTGACATTTTGGACCATTTCAATAACTTTTAGCTTTTATTGATCGTACATTTTCACATTAATGTGACAAGGATCATAAAAGCCAGCTTCACAGGCTCCTCCAACGCTAGAGATTTATTACCATCCACACCAGGTCATGATGCAATTACACTTGGCTCTCTGAAACAGTCCTTTCTTCCTCACATGGCCAGGCCTCCAGCACTTTGGCCTCTGTGATAGGGACATGTGTAGGCCGTCTGGCAATGTGTGAACACCACCTGACTACAAAAAGAGATTAGAGGAATAAATAGAGATCAAAATGACATCCAAATTTACATCCGGTCATCACACCCTCCTCTAGGTGGATTAGAGGATAGGGATATTAGAGGACGTGTGTTGTCGTCTAAGACTGAAATAAATATTACTGGGTCAAGTTCTTTCATAACCTCATTTTGAAAATAGCCTTGTTTTTTTTGTAAATTGCAGGGGTTTGATTCACTTTTCCTTTTGCACCACTATTATATGTGGCATTTCAACAATCCAGTTTAACCAGCTACTGAATGTGGTGCAATTTAAATTAAATATTTAAATGAGGTAGCTGTCATTCTTTTTAGCTCAAACAAGCTTCCTTTCTATGTAAATGAGACTCATTAGAAATTGTGCCTTATTCACTAAAATCACTGCTTTCTGCACAGCAGATTTAACATTGCACTGTTAGCGGACGTATGTGGGAATTTAATTGAAAAGAGATGTTTGACCACATTTTCTATTGATCATGACAGCAGTAATTCATCAAATGACGATCAAATGATGGAGAAAACTGTTGTAGCTGGGCATACATCCAGCCACGTTGTCAACGAGTGAATTTTGCTCTTTTAAGGAGCTGAATCAGGCGTCTGGATCACAGTGGTGGAGCGATACTGTGCAGTTCCAACAGAGTCTGCTCTATTTAGTGTGACATACAAATAGCGTTCAGCACAGATTTTGCAGGTGTGCTTGCTAATTTGCATAATTCCTTTAGTAAATTAAGCATTAAAACAATGCAGACAGTGTGTGCAAATAAACTGTGCAATTAGTGAGAGTAATTCGTACTCCTGTTAACAAGTGCACGACAAGTAGAGTTACACGTGAAAGAGCTGCAAAGAGATTTGATAGATTTCTCTTCAATTCAGTCTTTAGTTTTAACTCCCTCCTCTGGCCTTCACGGCTCACCTGACCCCCCTCTGTGTGACATAACAGTTTATCTATATCTGGTCACCTTGCTCTGTAGCCCCTCTCACACTCCCATTGACACTCTCTGCACCGCCTCACTTTCCCATGCTGTGCACACCCTGCTCATGTTGTGTGCTGAAGTCATTAGCGAGATGAATCATTGCTTCCCTATTTTAAAGTACAGGCGTACTGACAGCACCGAGACTGTGTTTCTCTGCTGGTACCTTGATAGTATCTCTAAGACAGACAAAAGCCCAAATGACGCAGATCAGTCTGTGGAAAACACTGGTTTTAAAAATGTCCTTGTAAGGAAATGAAAGAATTGGTTTTGCTTAAGGACCTAGATACTTTGCCTTGGACATCAAGTGGCAACCTGAAACAGCATGAAGCTTACCTGCTGCCCACAAGTAAACAAAAACAGTGCCATCTTTGGAGAATTCTGCCTAATTTGCTTTACTTCTGCGCTTGGAATCTCTGCCTTTGACATAAATAAACAAGCATATGGGAAGTATTGTAATGATATTTCTATTTGTATTAAAAGGTAAGACGGTAATTTTGAGTAGTTGCATTTTATATTTGCATTGAATTCGAGGCTTCAAAGCACTTATTGCCAATCATTTGATTCAGATCGTGGCTTCAAAGTGTATTGCAAATCATTTGATTCAGATCTGGGATTCAAAGCACGTATGGGCAATTATTTGATTCAGATGGCGACTTTAAAGCGTGTATTGCTAATCATTTGATTTAGATCTGGGCTTCAAAACACGTATTGGGAATCATTTGATTCAGATCAGAGCTTCAAAGTGTGAATCGTGAAATCAGTTGATTCAGATCAGGGCTTCAAAGCACGTATTGGGAATCATTTGATTCACATCAGAGCTTCAAAGTGTGTATCTCAAATAGGTTGATTCAGATCGGGGCTTCAAAGGACGTATTGGGAATCATTTGATTCAGATCAGAGCTTCAAAGTATGTATCGCAAATCAGTTGATTCAGATCAGGGCTTCAAAGCACGTATTGAGAATGATTTGATTCACATCAGAGCTTCAAAGTGTGTATCGCAAATCAGTTGATTCAGATCAGGGCTTCAAAGTGCATATGTGCAGTTATTTTATTCATATTAGGATTTTAAAGCACATATTGTGAATCATTTAATTCAGATCAGGACTTCAAAGCATGTATCGTGAATCATTTGATTCAGATCGGGACTTTAAAGTGTGTGTCGCGAATCATTTGATTCAGATCTGGGCTTCAAAGCACGTATTGGGAATCATTTGATTCAGATCAGAGCTTCAAAGTGTGTATCGCAAATCAGTTGATTCAGATCGGGGCTTCAAAGTGCATATGTGCAGTTATTTTGTTTATATCGGGATTTTAAAGCACATATCGTGAATTGTTTGATTCAGATCAGGACTTCAAAGCATGTATAGCAAATCATTTGATTCAGATTGGGACTTTAAAGTGTGTATCGCGAATCTTTGATTCAGATCTGGGCTTCTAAACGCGTATCGTGAATATTTTGATTCAGATCAGGACTTCAAATCGCATATCGGTGGTCACTTGATTCAGATCGGGCTTCAAAGCGCTTACTGGCAATCATTTGATTCAGATCGGGCTTTAAAGCCTGTATTGGCAATCATTTGATTCAGACCAGGGTTTCAAAGCGCATATTGTGAATCATTTGATTCAGATCAGGGATTCATTACGTGTATTGCAAATCATTTGATTCAGAACGGGACGTCAAAACGCATAATGCAAATCATTTGACTCAGATCGGACTTTAAAGCGCATATCGTGATTTAGGAGCTCACAGAGTGCAACCATTTCACATCATCAAAATGAGGGTGCCCCCCCATAGCCCAAAATATGTATAAAACGATGTGGATTTTTTAAATAACACAAATTCTTCATGTGTTTTCTACTACATATTTCAGTAAGATACATTGTTTATGTTATATAAAGCCATACAAGTTTTACCTGGGGTTTCCTTTTTTGAGTAATAACTTTGCAAAGTCCTGTCAGCTGAGTATATAGCACACATTTGGTCATGATCTCGATGATTCGTTCAGAAAGTAGAACAGAGCTGCGATCTATTTTCAGTTGTGTCTCACCAGTTGAGAATCACTGCAATAGACAAAATGCTTTGGTAGTTCAAGTACATGATGACTTGGTTAAGTGTTTGGACAGACATTGTCTTTTGAAAATCTCTGTAGAAGCACCCTAGGTATGCTAGGCAGCTGTAAAATGAAATAGGCTATTCCAAATAACAGATATCTACTCCGACCGAAATCTGGTTTGCGCCTCAGAACAAGAATAGAATACCCTGCTATTACAGCCATTATATTCTGCTGAATTACTATACCTCTCACTTTCACTACACAGCCTATTTCAGTCGCTGGTCTGAAAGTGCTCACTAAAACAGCCAGAAATAACTGCCGGGCTTTGTCTGGATTCATTCTTTACATATAAAGAACAGTTTCCACGACGCAGCCCTCATTTAATGTGCAAATAAAATGTTCTTTAGTGCTCTCGTCATCATTGCTAATGATCAGATGTGATGTGCCACCAGGCTGTCACGATATTCACACCTGGAGTCCGGAGATTGAATCTATTTGTTCTGCTGAAGTTTATGAATGATTCTTCAATAAATCCCTGTTGCCGAGGCTTATCACGCTCACTTCCCCTCACAGCTAATACCATAACCAAACATGGATTACAATTCCCAATCCGAAAAGCCTCCGCTGCATTTGGGAAAGGCTGTCAAACAGCTGCTGCACAATTAGTGCAACACTTTCCTGAGGTTTCCTGTCATTTGTAGTATAAGGATATGCAACAGTGGGCTCATTTTTCAGCTCTTTTACATTTTTCTCCAAAACTATGATGCAAACGTGGTTTGGGAATACAGATGCTAAACTATTTGCTCAAATAGAGCAGCTGGGGTCACACATTCGAAAAGCAGTCAGGTAATAACAACACCAGCTAATGGACTGCAGCTTTTAGATTTTAGGAGTGTATGTTCTTCTCTCATGTACCTTTGCAAGAGGGTCCCAGGGACGGACAGCAGATTTGTACTTCTTCCCTCTTGATATTTGGGTGTGACGCATGGGTTCTTGGGAAATTTTAGAAGAGGCAGTTTTGAAACCGGCTCTCCATAGTCTCTTTTAAGCTGAGCTGGACCAGTGGGTTGAGGTCTCTCTGGATAATAGGGCTTTTCCACAGTCTACAAACAGCTCTGTAAAGATTCCCCGTGAGCCTCTGAGCCCTGGGAGATTTACGGCTTTGTGCAACACCTTCATTACTGGAGTAGTATAAATTCTGACCATTATTACAAATTCATTCCAAGTTCAGAGGAAAAATCTAAAAAAATAAGAGCAATAAAAGAGAATAACATAAGAAAGCTTTGGGATATTTGATAATACATCACGCTGATGGTGCGACAAACGAATAATGTATTGTATTAAACAGTGGATGAAAAATACAACGTGCCTGTGAGGAAGACACCATGAATTGGACTTTGGAACATTTTCCTTTATCACTCCTGTCATGTGTTTGAATGTTTGAATCAAAATGTCCTTACAAGGCTGAAATGCCCAACATTGTGTCTTGGGCCTTATGAAATCCGTTTTATTTTTTCCCAAATTCCATTTTATCTTTTTTCCAAACGTCTTTTTTTCCCATTTAAATTTTTCTGGATTTGTTTTTTCCATTTTAATTTTTCCCTGTTTTAATGTTTAAATAAAAAATATAGTACTCAACGACATTTTTAAGGTCGTATGAAATAAGGTTTTTTTTTATTCTATTTTTTATAAAAATCTGTGTTTTCCATTAATTTTCTGTATTTCAGTTTAATGGTTTCATTAAATTTTCTCTGATTAACTGATTTTTTTTTTTTTTTCAGAAATAATGTGTTGTGTATTTACATTTTACCTACTGGTAAATATTCCCTTAAAAAATAATGTTTTAATAATCATTTAATAATTATCATTAGGTCTACATTAAGTAATATATTTCTGTCACAGTTTCTCCAAGTTAAACCGAACCTTTATTTTGATAGGTTGCTCCTTTAAGTATCTGTATGACGATAGTTTTTCTCCAAAAGAAATGGTAAAACTGACCTACTTATGATTTATTGGCAAATTCTGTGACATTCCACGTTATACAGTAAATTCTAAAAATTTGGTCTGTTAAACTTAAAAGCTGGGTTTGTTACCCAGCTGCCTTAAAATTTTAAGTAGAATCAACTCAAATATCTAAGTTGTCACTTAGTACAACTTAACATTTCAAGTTGACTAAACTTTTTTTGAGTTGACTCATTTATTAAGTTGATTCAACAAATAGTTTTTTACAGTGTAGTTCATACTTTTTCAGCAAGTAATGTACATGCATGCATGTGTCCACAGTAAAAACTACAGAGTTTTGATCATAAATTAAGCATTTAATATCACCCTATTAAGACATATTTTTAGGAGTTATAGTTTTTTGGCCATATAAATATCAGCAGCTTCACCAAGTTGCATGTTTTTGCTCAATTTTGGCCTCTGAATGCGTTTTGTGTAGGAGCTCCATTTTATCCTATATCATACAAGCCATTAAAAGCCTCATGTGTAAAATATGATATTCAACAATTTTTTTTTTTATATTTTGTGTAAAGGTTCAATAAACTTTTCCATTGAAAAGGTAGATTTTTCTGACTATTATTTCATATGTCAGGCTTTATAGGGTTAATGAAAATCTAAAAATGCAGTGTTTGCTTTAGGTTTAAGGGATAGAAAATATAATTAGCTCAGTATAAAAACACTATAGAAGTCAATGAACACCTTTGCTTTGTTTGCAGTTCATAAGGTTTAATCCACATTGAAACCTCTTCTGAATCCCTCCACAGGTTGGAAGCTACGAGGGAGGGATTCTGCAAATGCGATACCCTGTATGGCCCCGTTACGGCAGCTTCCTGGAACCCGTGTCCGACAACCGTCACCTGACTGTAGCCACGCTGGAGGAGAGGCCTTTTGTCATCGTGGAGAGTGTCGATCCCGCCACGGGCACTTGTGTACGCAATACTGTGCCGTGTCGCCGGCAGTCCAACAGGACTGAAAGGTACATCTGTGAAAGTGACTTCAAAAGGTCAACATCTGTGGCTGTTTACAAAGATATTCCTCAAATGGGCTTGTTTATGAGACCAATATCTAGAAGGCTTCACATTAGATCATCCTCTCTCTGCTGCACATGCAAACGTACTAATTTGACTGCATTGATCCTAAAAACGAATGGTCTCTTATTAAGGGAAGCAATAAAGAGTGTCCACTGGATGGATTGTCCCAGCTACAGTGATAATAGGTACCCATTAATAATTATAAAATAAGCGACAGCAACCTTTTCACTTTCTAGAATGAGTCACCGTACAAACACAAACAAGAAAATCTGAAAGCAAGAAAGTTCTACTAAACTTTAAGTGAAAACATCTAACGTTCACTATTATATATTTACCAGCTGTTTCCGATATTAGAAAACAAGAAAAAGCAGAGTCTGCTAATTAAAAAGAAAAGTCTAATAAAGCCTGCACAAAATTGGCAAACATCCCCATTTAGCAATATGCTGTGAGAGTCACTTAACATATGCAACTTGTTACAGTCCAGCAAGCTTATTACACACTTTATTGGGGTGTTGCATCTGTGAGATTGTAGAGAGTTCAAGATGCAGCTAATTACTTTACTGGAGCATTATTTAAAGGTGTAGTTCACCTTAAAAAAAAGAATCTTCTTGCAGGCTTTATACATACACAGTTATTATGCTCCAAAAATGACGACAAAGCTTGAGAAATGGTATGATCGTATCAAATCAGTTCTGGTAAAAGGGTAATTTTGTCAATGACAAATATATAAATGAGGAGGTAAATTCCTTAAATTTGTTTGTTTATATAGGTTTTTTTTTTTTTTTAAATCAGATGTAAATTCATGTCCCGGTCACATTTTCTTGGTTAAAGGAACATTACTTACACTATCAGAAAAAGAAAAAACAAAACAATTCTATTTAATATTTCTACATTAGCAATGTTGTCAATATTCTATTTATTAAACAAGTAGTTAACTTCCAGAACAAAAATTTACAGATAATGTACAACCGCGTTGTCATCCAAGATGTTCATGTCTTTCTTTCTTCAGTCGAAAAGAAATTATGTTTTTTGAGGAAAACATTTCAGTAATTATCCCCATATAGTGGACTTCTATGGTTCAGTGCAGCTTCAAAGGGCTCTATAGATCCCAGCTGAGGAAGGAGGGTCTTATCTAGCAAAACGACTGGTCATTTTTCTTTAAAAAAACGTTAAAAATGTATATACTTTGTCTAGCTCTGCTTGTACTCTCTGCTTGTGCATTCCGGTTCAATACAGTTAGGGTATGTCAAAAACAAAAATTATTTTAAAAATCGTCCTGCATCACTCCAAAAGTACAGACTCTGTGTTTACAAAGTGAACGTGCAAAGAAGGTCAAACGCCCTTACTGTTAAAAGTGATGTAGGATGATTTTGAAGTTGGAGGAGAAAATGAGATGGGAGTTTTTTGACATACAACTAACTGTCTTGAACGGGATTGCACAGAGGATGCCATGCCAGATGAGCATTTGAGGTTAAAAAGTATATATATTTTTATTTTGTTTTAGAAAATGATTGATCGTTTCAGTAGATAAGACCTTTCTTCCTTAGTTGGGATCATTTGGAGACTTTTGAAGCTGCATTTAAACTGCATGTTGGAAGTGGGCATCATAGAAGTCCACTATATGGAGATAATTCCTGAAATGTTTTCCTCAAAAAACATAATTTCTTTACGACTGAAGAAAGAAAGACATGAACATTTTGGATGACCTTGAATGTTTGAATTGGATTCTCTGTCACACAAGAACTTGATGTTTTGTGTTATATTTATGCAGAAATATAGACAAATCTAAAGAGTTCCCAAATATTCAAGCAGCACTGTATAATATTTGTGAACTTATGTTCAGCTATTCTTTTTAATAGTTAACTTTTAACTGTTTATTAATTTTTCGGGTCATCAAAGCTTGGTAAATATTGGTCACAGATGCAGAGATTTACTTTTTAAATTTCATCAAGCTGATTACTCATTATAGACTCCCTCAGATCATGGTTTCATGCCATTTTAAGTCTTATTTTGATGTAACAAAGTGGTTATATAAAAGTGTGTGAGTTGTTTACTTGCCTTTTTATTAGTCTTTCCATTAAGGCCATTATATTCTTCATTCAAACTGATTCGCGAACTGGAAACGCACACGAAGAGGCAGGATTTATCGCATAAACCAATCACAGCAGATTATAAAAAGTCATATCATGATGGAGGCATTGCTTCCTCTCATGTGACTTTACCCCTTTCAGAAAAGTCACAAAGTCACCACATGTTTTAGTGGGTCTTTTTAAACTTAATAGGCTCAGGGGAAGTAAAAAAAGCTTTAGAAACATGTGTGATTTATATGCTTTATGTTGTATTTCTGTAATTTGTGTTATTTTTGCATTATGAATTTTTTTCCCATCTTTGAGAAGACACTACCTCTGTTGCCTCCTCAGAGGAAACACCTCTATATAAATCCTGTTTAGCAGCCGTACCTACTTTGTTAATGTGAATTCACCTTAGAGCGAAATCCTGTTAAAAAGTCTGACTCACTAGGATTTTTAGTGTTTCTAAAAATGGAAATGAGACCCAGCTTAAGCACCTTGGAGGCTCCCAAACTCGGCTAGTGTGCTTGTGAATGCCAGCGAGTCTCATCTTCATTTACCAGAGGGCTTAATGATTTAAACAGAAGCTCAATGGATTGAAGACCCTGAACCTATTATTAGGAATTGTTTTGCTCATTCCAGCAATTAATCCCTCAACCCTTCTTGCCCTAGGCATAAACTTGCAA
The DNA here is from genome assembly GCA_019740295.1 of Labeo calbasu. Taxonomy (NCBI): domain Eukaryota; kingdom Metazoa; phylum Chordata; class Actinopteri; order Cypriniformes; family Cyprinidae; genus Labeo; species Labeo calbasu. The sequence continues at coordinate 9,502 of JAHKKF010529142.1, forward strand.
TTTAAAATCTGTGACTCCTTGATCACAGTAATTTGCTTTCCTCTGTCGGTGGATTTCCTAGACGTGAACGGTAAAATAGTGTAATTCCAAAAGTTTTGTCTTTGGTTCCCCCAGGTAAATGAACGCAGGTTCAGTGAATTGTGCAGCTCTGAAGCTAACACATGGTGAGTGAGGAGTGTGTCGTGCCCAGAGAGAGAGAGATGACAAGCTCATTATGGCTCCATGCTGAGGGGAGAGAGTGTAAATAAATCATAAAGCAGAGTAATCACCCCTTGGGGAGCATGTGATGGCTGAGGGGGAAACAATGATCAATAACCATAATGGTGACGTTCTGCTGTGGGCCCATCACACACCTTCATGCTAATTGGCACTGGTGTTCAGGAAGTTCTGGAAAGTGTGACAACTGCTTTTAATTGGACCTGAAGTTACAATAGGCATTTCATGTGTGACTGAATTCATGAGCTGATTATATAATGAGTCCCAATTCTTGTCTACAAATGTGTTGTACATATGCTAATTAGTCATTCATAGAAATGTATACCACTGGATTTGGCATAAAGTAAGAGTATACCAAAATATGTTTGGGGAGATTAGGGTTTGTTGCCACAAACAGTTACTTTAGAGTTCGGAGTCAAGTTCAATTGTACAAACACAGGCAAGATTCAACTATTTAAAGGGGTAGTTTACCTAAAAATGTACACGACTTTCATCTACCAGATTAATACAACTGAGTCATATAAAAAAATGTCATGGATCTTCCAAGCTTTATAATGGCAGTTAATGGGTGTTGAGATTTCGAAGTTCAATAAAGTGCATCCATTCATCATAAAAAGTTCTCCACATTGCTCCACGTTCATCTACATCCTATAGGGATTGAAATTACTTTTTCACTCATTTGGCTACTAAATTTTGAAGTTACCGGCCATTCTTAACTTGTACTAGCCAAAAAAAAAAAAAAAAGAGGAAATACACCAATAGCCTGAGGCTGTCTACACTAGACGTGACAAAGCGANCCCCACATTGCTCCACGTTCATCTACATCCTATAGGGATTGAAATTACTTTTTCACTCATTTGGCTACTAAATTTTGAAGTTACCGGCCATTCTTAACTTGTACTAGCCAAAAAAAAAAAAAAAAAGAGGAAATACACCAATAGCCTGAGGCTGTCTACACTAGACGTGACAAAGCGACTGTTGCAAATCATTTTGTGTCAGTAATAGGAGTGTGCGATATTGACAAAAAATGATATCCCAATGTTTTCTGGGATTTTATCGATAACGATAATTAGACAATATTTTGTTATTGTATAATAAAGTTTTTGATATTCTTCATATTCTGTGTGGTCAATTCACAGCAGTGATAGAAATTATTTTTTTCCTATGATTAAATTGATTTTTACTTTTTATGAGCATTTTTACCTTTATAAAGCCATTTTTTTTCTAAAAGTGTGCATCATCTTTTGAGTCAAATTCTTACAGTTAATCAGTCCATTATAATAATAATACATTTATTTAATGAAATCAGTATCAACAGAATTAATCTTTGCAGATTTGAAATTCAATTGAAGTGGGATTTAGATATGGGTTATTCTATAATTAGGGGTACATTTAGAATTTGACAATGTGAAAAAAAAACCAAACATGACCTTACATAGCTGCTTTGAAACAATCTATATTGTATAAAGTGCTATATAAATATGTGCATAAAATACCATCTATGTTTGCTACTAAAATACCATCTATGTTGCTTACTGGGTAACACAGTTGACGGGTAACTTAGTTGACATTTTTAGTGTTTTGGACCTATACTCAACATGGAAGCCTAGAACTGCTGAGCATATGGTATGTTTAGAAATATATTTTCATGAACAAAACATAAGTTTTGTTTAAATTGTCTTAAAATCTGTAGCAATAATACTTGTGTAACACTGTTGACAGTCAATTAATCTACTCTTGACACAGGTTTGCTAGTTTAACCAATATTAGGGGAAAGAGGGAGAACATAAAAACCATCCATGTGCTTCTAGAGGAAATTTGATCATACTGTGCAAATTATGCAAGAATAGGACAAACCATTTCTTTTTGAGGGGGGTTTTCTCGTGGGCAACTTAGTTGACAGTTTTTTCAGACACAAATAAAACAAGTTTTATCACAATAAACACTTATCATTTTTGAAGTGCACACCCAAATGTCTTGATAACCTAATCTAACTGAAGACAAAACTATGAATTTATATTTGAGGTAATTTTCATGCTTAAATGCAGAGTAGAATGAGCAACTTTACAAAATTGGACAGGTGAATACCAGGGATGTATGTGATATGAACATAATTTTTTAACAAAAGATATGGCTTTTTTAACATATAGTAGTGTGATAGGGAAAAATATAATTGATATTGATGAAAACATTTTATATTGATGAAAACATTTTAAAAATATACTTCACGGACATTAGATGTACCCACAATTATAGAATGACCCATATATCTACACATGTTAAAGCTTAGAGGGACATGGAATGCTTAAACCTGCAGTTACAAATACATTGATAATGTTTTGATGTTTTAAACATAAAACATTGAATCCTGATATTTGAAATTATTTAAAAAAATGAAAAGATACTTTAAATGTAAAGTTAAAACTATCAGTAGGTGGCAGCAAGTCACTGTTAAGTGAGTCATTGCGATTGAACCGAATCATTTAAACAGCTGATTCAATCAAGAACGAAACACCGCCATGTTGCTCAGAGATGCAAAACAGTGCTGTGGCTGTGTGATTTTTGTTGGCGAAATAGAGCAAAAACAGGAAATGTGGTGTCTAAAATGTAAGTCTCTTAATATAAACGTATTGTTTATTTAACTGTTGTATAAAATGAATATCAATTTTGTAACCTTGCTGATTTTTGAAGAACAAACGGCACTCTTCATGTAATATTGGTTAACTATATGAAATGATAAATACGTTTTCTTCCCCTATATCTTGAATTTTGTGATCATTCTAAATACATTTTAATAGACTGTATCATGCAGTGAAAGAACGCACTCTAAAATCATCATGATGTCCAATGAGTTTAGTATTTGTGCTAAACCAGATTTGGCTTGCATGAACTTCCCCAAGAAATTAATGAATGAACATAACTTAACCCACCAAATTGGGTAGTGATTTGACAGCGTTACCAGCCATAGCTGATTTTTACCCGCATTTGGTGGGTTGGCGGGTGTTAATTACAAACCCTGATCCTACGTCATCTGCTGGAACGCCACTCTCTCATGACTGCATGTACAACAGTTAGCGGAAGCTAGAGATTACGGTTTATAAATATTTAAATAAGGATATTTTTCTTAAACAAACGTACTGATTCACGTCAGAAGGCCTTTGTTAACCCCCCGGAGCCATGTGGAGTGCGTTTTATAATGGATGGATGCACTTTATTGGACTTCAAATCTCAACACCCATTCACAGCTTGGAAGAGATAGGACATTTTTTAATAGAACTCCAATCATATTCGCTTAAAAGAATATACACATATATACACACACACACACACACATATATATATATATATATATATATATATATACACATAGGATGGCTTGTGGGTGAGTAAATCATAGGGCATTCCAATTTTGGGTGAACCATCTCTTTAGTTAGTGTGAACTAGGTCTCCCTATATATGGTATACTTTTTCTAAAGTCAGAGCATCCAGTACAGTCAGTGGCATTTATGATGCCACGAATATCAAGGTCAGCAGACTGCTGCACTAATGTGGCGCTGTGTTTGGATATGAAATGCATTAGTCCACTACAACCGGATCGATGTGCTACACCCATTTCACCCATAGATAGGTCAAGCCAATGTCTCATCCAGCTGCGATGGTTTCAGAATAACTGACTGTACGCCAATGATAACAGAGATCCATATTACAATGTACTGTAATTAACTTTGTTTGAAGGAGAAATAATTGATTGGCACTCCCTAGGCACCCAGTGTGTTTGTGTGCCAGTGTCCATTATGCCAGGAAACAGACTGCTGCTCTTTGACACCAACTTTCTCTTCATCTCTGTCCCTTGTGCTTCATGTCTGTGTATGTGTTTGACTGATTAAACAGCTCATCCTCAATTCACAGCCCACTTAACCCAAAGCGCCAGCGCCGTTTGCAGGTGGTGAGGCAGACTAGAACCGAGACAGGCTTGTTTATGTTACGTCCAGACCGCTTGCAGAAGGAGACTCTCATCTTTGCAAACACTTCATTTGTCTTTCTTTGTTATGGTTGCTGCCAGTGCCGCACACCCTGCATTGCCGGCCCTCCGCCCCAAGTCCACTCCCCGTACAGCTCATTACGCTGGAGGTCTGGGGGAGGTTAGAGGTGATGTATCATTATTGCTCTCAGAGTTTCTCTGCTGAGTGCCTCCAGCATCTAACGGTTAATGGAGGCCATCGCTTTGTTTCAAGCATTATATTGTGAATGCTCACAACCAGGACACCGTTTTTATAGATTCCGGGCTACAGGTTTTTAAATTACAGCGGTTTGCGGAGGAGAGCTGTTGTTTATTTGCTTTTTGAGTCGTATCTACTGTTGTGTGTGGAAGCTTATTTCGGCCATAAGAATGAATTGTAATTGTGACCTTATGTCTTACAATTTGAACTTGAATTTTGAATTTGAATTTTGTCTCACAAGAGTTTATATCTCACAATTTAGACTTTTTTTCTCGGAATTCTGTGTGTATAGCTCAGAATTCCGAGATATAAAAAATAGCAAGATATTAACACAATTCTGTTTATATCTTTTAATTCTTTTCTCGCAGTTTAAGTTTGTATCACACAAATTATTTTTTTTTATATTCTGAGTTTATATCTCACAATTCAGACATTTTTCTTACAATTCTGAGATAAACTAAGAATTGCAATCTCGCACTTCTGAGTTTATATCCATTAGATTTGTACTTAACTCAGAATTGCGACGTATAAACTCAAGACTGCAAGATATGAGTTTGCAATTCTGAGTTTATATCAAAGTTCTGGAAGGAACAATTCTGAATTGTGAGACATAAACTAAGAAGTGCGAGGAAAAAGTCTGAATTGTGGAAAAAGTCTGAATTTTGAGATATAAACTAAGAAGTGCGAGGAAAAAGTCTGAATTGTGGAAAAAGTCTGAATTTTGAGATATAAACTAAGAAGTGTGAGGAAAAAGTCTGAATTTGTTGAAAAAGTCTGAATTTTGAGATATAAACTAAGAAGTGCGAGGAAAAAGTCTGAATTGTGAGATATAAATTAAGAAGTGCAAGGAAAAAGTCTGAATTGTGAGATATAAATTAAGAAGTGCAAGAAAAAAGTCTGAATTGTGGAAAAAGTCTGAATTTTGAGATATAAACTAAGTGCGAGGAAAAAGTCTGAATTGTGCAAAAAGTCTGAATTGTGAGATAACGCAATCATGTAATTCCTTTTTTTATATTCTGAGTTTATATCTCACAATTCAGACATTTTTCTCACAATTCTGAGATAAACTAAGAATTGCAATCTCACACTTCTGAGTTTATATCCATTAGATTTGTACTTAACTCAGAATTGCGACGTATAAACTCAAGACTGCAAGATATGAGTTTGCAATTCTGAGTTTATATCAAAGTTCTGGAAGGAACAATTCTGAATTGTGAGACATAAACTAAGAAGTGCGAGAAAAAAGTCTGAATTTTGAGATATAAACTAAGAAGTGCAAGGAAAAATTCTGAATTGTGAGATAACACAATTATGTAATTCCTTCTTTTAATATTCTGAGTTTATATCTCACAATTCAGACTTTTTTCTCACAATTCTGAGATATAAACTAATAATTGCAAGATAAAACTCACAGTTTATGTCGTTTATATCTATCGGATTTGTACTCAACTCAGAATTGCAACGTATAAACTCAAAACTGTGAGATATGGACTTGCAATTCTGAGTTTATATCTCACAGTTCTGCAATTACTTTTTTATATCTCACAATTCAGACTTTTTTCTCACAATTCTAAGCTTATATCTCTCAATTTTGACATCAACTCAGAATTGCCAGATATAACCTCAGTTTTGCAAGATATGGATTTGGCAAGGAAAAATTCTGAATTGTGAGGAAAGGTCTGAATTGTGAGATAAAAAGTCACAATTACCATTTTTATTTTTCATTCCATGGTGGAAATAAGCTTCCACAAATATGTGCTTAAGGTTATGAGTGAACATAATTATGTAGACTATTTACTGTTTCTCTCAGGTCAGAGAGAAGAAAGAGAAAAAAGTTCTCAAACATACTGTACTATAGATGGCATTTTACCTCTACTGTACATAAAGTCTTCTGATGTTCTTCATATCCTCTTGGGCAGCACAGATCATTTCCTCTTTCTGTATTTGCGTCTGTATTATTCCAGTTATAATTCATTAGCCTTCCTGTCAGTGATCTTTCTTTCCGATGTGTGTCACACCATATGTTTTGCCCTAGAGCCATACGCTTTGATCCTCTTCACCAAATGTTCAATGTAAGCATGTGAGATTTAACCTTTTTAACCGTGGTTCCTGATTGGGTTAAAGGAATAGTCATCTAAAACAAAGAACAGGGTTGCAAGGAACGTGAAGAGTTCAAGCCTAGTAGTAACGAAAAAGAGTGGTCTGTATAATTTGTTTGCAATTTTGAGACAATTTCTCACATAAAGCTATCATTTGGCTTCAGAATGCCTGGAGCAATTCATTTCATTTTTTCTTTTTTTATGTGCAGTATAACAGGTCACACTGAGCCTTACACCAAACTCTGCTGCAAAGGTTTCTGCATAGACATCCTAAAGAAGCTCTCACGCACCATCAAGTTTTCATACGACCTTTATCTGGTCACCAACGGGAAGCATGGCAAGATGGTCCGTGGCGTCTGGAACGGGATGATTGGAGAGGTATGAAATGGCACATTTTCTTTCTCTCTCTCTTTCTCACATAAACGCACTCACACTTCAAACATGTCAACAGTTCAGAGCTCATGGGAAATGAGCTAAATTAACATCTGAGGATATAAAAATAAAACAGTTTACAGCGTGATACGAAAAATAAATCAGCTTCCTATGACAGCGTCAACGCGCTTTTCCTAGCATTACTCACACCCTGTTTTCTTTCCGTGTTTAACAGATCTCCTGAACCCTCCAATTATTGCAGCTAAAGTTGTTAAGGGCATTCATAAGCATAACTGGCTTTAAAATGCGATCTTGACACATTTCATCCTGTGACCTCCTGCTGCGTGTAGTGTCACTTAATCCGGTGGTTAAGTGTCTTCCACAGCTGCTGATCACTTCATCGGTTCTCATCACCTGCATCTGCTCACATGCTGATGAGTTTAAAGATAGCAAACCCTCGCTCCGCATACAAGGCTTAAATGCTTTTCATGCCGTGAGAGAAATAGCTCATTAAATGAGATAAATAATGATTATGTAATAGCTAGATAGTAATTCCGGACTGACGTGAGTGCGATATAAGGAATTTTCGTTTATGAGGCTGATTGCGGGCGACGGCAAAACAAATCTGTCAACACTGATTTGCGATGTTACAAGTTGTGTGATGACGGGGCTAGTGGTTCGTGTCCATTTCTATTCCTTGAAGAAATTGGAATCTGGAAACCAGTGGCTATAATAGCAACAGTCTTAATTGTGATATCCACAAAAATGTTTAGTATTATGTCACGTTTATAGTGGGTAAGGCTGACACTGATGTACAGGACATGCTCTTCACTGTTATGAGCCAGTACACATATACAGCATACATATATGTATTACTCACTACCGTTCAAAAGGTAGTGAGTAGTATTAAAAAGTTTAAAAAGTCTCTTATTCTTACCAAAGCTGCAATATACAGTAAAAACCAATAATGTTGTAAATGCAATTTCATTCTTGTGATGGCAAAAGTGAATTTTAGCAGCAATTACTCCAGATTGACTCCACATGATCCTTCTAATAAAATCATTCTAATATGCTGATTTGGTGCTCATGTAATCTTATTAAAAAAATAGTTTACCCAAAAATGAAAATTCTTTCATTAATTACTCACCCTCATGTTGTTCCAATTTGTGTTGAAAAGATGAACGAAGGTCTTACAGGTTTGGAATGGCATGAGGGTGAATGACAGAATTTTCATTTTTAGATGAACTATCCCTTTAATATGAATTATGAAAACAGTTGTGCTGCTTAATACTTTGATTTATAAAAAGGTTAAAAGAACAGCTTTATTTACGGTCACTTTTAATGAGTTTAATATTGAAGTCATTTGCTCGCCACTGAATAAAAAAAAAAATGTTATTGTAACACATTGCTATTATAAAATTTAAAAACTTTTCTTCTCTAAACTGCATGATATAATCTAACGATTGCGAGTTATATTCAGAATTGTGTGCAGAAACTTGCAATTCTGGCTTTTTATCTCAGAATTGTGAGATAAAAGCTTACAATTGCAAGTTACAGTCCAGTTTTGAAGGGAAAAAAGACTTACATTTTCTCAGAATTGCAAGTTTATATCATGCAATTCTGAGAAAAAAAGTCACAATTGCAAGATATATACTTGCATTTGTGAGAAAAAAAAGTTGGAATTTCTAATTTATTTCTTAGAATTGCTAGTTTATGTCTCGCAATTCTGACTCAGAATTGCACAAAAATTGTGAAATAAAAGTCGCAATTACCTTTTTGACTTTTCATTCAGTGGCGGAAATGGGCTTCCATAGTTTAATGCACTTCTAAAGAAAAAAAGTCACAATTGTGAGATATATACTCATTGAGAAAAAAGTCAGAAATTCACAGTTCTCACAATTCTGACTTTATAACTCATGCAGCTCTGAGAAAAAAGTCAGAATAGCAAGTTTGTATCATGCAATTCTGAGAAAAAAGTCATAATTGTGAAATATAAACTCGCATTTGTGAGAAAAAAAAGTTGGAATTTCTCAGAATTGCTAAAACATGAAACAAAAAAAGAATTGCGAAACAAAAAAAAGTTTGTCATGCAATTCTGAGAAAAAAAAGTCATAATTGTGAAATATAAACTTGCACTTGCAAGAAAAAAGTCAGAATTCTGACTATAACTCGCAATTACGAGTTTATATCATGCAATTCTGAGAAAAAAAAGCAAAAATTTTGAGTTTATATCTTGCAATTCTGAGAAAAAAGTTACAATTGTGAGAAAAAAATTCTGAATTTCGAGTTTATTTCTCAAAATTGCGAGTTTATGTCTCACAATTCTGCCTTTATAATGCACAATTGTAAGATAAAAAGCCACTGTTACCCTTTTTTACTTTGTATTCAATGGCGGAAACCGGCTTCCATAGTTAAATGCAATTCTGAGGAAAAGTCACAGTTGCGAGATATAAATTTGCATTTGTGAGAAAAAAAGTCTGATTTTCAAGTTTTTTTTCTCAGAATTGAGTTTGTCTTGCAATTCTGACTTTATAACTCACAATTATATATTCTCACAAATCTGAGAAAAGGTCAGAATTGCGAGTTTGTATCACACAATTATGAGAAAAAAGTCGTAATTGCGAGATATAAACTCGCATTTGCGAGAAAAAAGAATTTCAGAGTAATAATAAAAGTCAGAGTTAATTTTTTAGAATTGCGAGTTTATGTCTTGCAGTTCTGACTTAACTTGCAATTGCGAGTTTATATCTCACGATCTGAGGAAAAATCTCAAAAAAAACTCGAAATTCTGACTCTGAGTTTATATCTCGCAATTGTGACTTTTTTCCTTTTATATCATGCAATTCTGAGAAAAAGTCAAAATTGTGAGTTTATATCACAATTCTGAGAAATGTCACAATAGTGAGATATACACTCGCATTTGCATGAAAAAAGTTTGAATTTCGAGTTAATTTCTCAGAATTGCAAGTTTATGTCTCACAATTCTGACTATAACTCGCAATTGCGAGTTTTTATCACGAAATTCTGACTTCTTTTCTCAGAATTGCGAGTTTATATCAATTATAAGATGTAAACTCGCAGTTGCGAGAAAAAAGTCAGAATTGTGAGATTAGAAGTTGCAATTACCTTTTTATTTTTTTTTAATCAGTGTAATGGGCTTCCATGGTTTCATGCATCCGTGCTAAATAAAAGTATTAAACAAACAAAACATGTTACTGACCCCAAACTTTGAATTTTCCACTTCAAATTGGCTAACATACATTACATTGTTTTTACTTGGCTTTAATGCTGCATGGAGACATTCTGTACATCCAAATATGTCTACAATATTGTATTTGAAAAGCAGTATGTCAAATGAGTGTTATGTATGAATATAAAGTATGTGTATTTAACCTCAGATGCAAGACATCATCATCTGTGGGAGGATCCTGTCTTATGGTTCACAGGGGCCTCCATTATTTCAGTTTTCTTATTTGTCACTGATGACTGCTTAAAGTTTTAATTCACTTTCTCCTTGTTCAAGGTCTTCTACAAGCGTGCAGATATGGCAATTGGCTCTCTTACCATCAATGAGGAGCGCTCAGAGATTGTTGACTTTTCAGTGCCGTTCGTGGAGACTGGGATTAGCGTTATGGTGGCCAGAAGCAACGGAACAGTCTCACCTTCTGCCTTCCTGGGTGAGAAGTCATCATTAGCCGTCTATTTCCAAGGCCTCGCTCACATAGACAATGAGAGATGCTTGCAGGCAGTGTTAAATATTTCCTGCCAGTGGTGGTTTTAATTAGAATGTGATTAGATTTAAATTTTTAAATAAATTGAAAATAAATCCTAGACAGGAAAAACATTTTGTAATGCATTGTAAACGCTGCACACAAAAGAAAGGCATTTTGACTGTGCTGAACTGCTAATTTGCTCATTAATTATTATGCTAACTGCACAGCATTTACATAACAAACAAAAACAAGTTCTGCACAAGATCTTAGTCGGTTAATTAGATCATTTTTGTATTTTCAAAAAAGGACTTCTGTGAACCGAAACGTGTCTTTCTCTCTCTTTACAGAGCCTTATAGTCCAGCCGTGTGGGTTATGATGTTCGTAATGTGCCTGACTGTTGTGGCAGTCACCGTGTTCGTGTTTGAATACTTCAGCCCTGTTGGCTACAACCGGAGCCTTGTCAGTGCCAAAGGTCAGCCTTGGTTTTTCAAACAGTATTCGTTCTATCAGACACAAAGCTCTAGGAGAGGAAGAATAGTTGTGGAAGCAGCCTAATCAATCCACATAAACCGAGCTGACAGGGTGTGTACTTGTCTCCTAGTGTAAAAGGTCATTTTTCGGAGGTTTAATTAACGTTTGTCGCTTTGCTAATTTGACTTTGATTGATTGCTTGGCTTTTCTGTGGCTGTGTGTGAGACACAAGAACCACATTAAGAACTGATGTCAAGGTGGAACTAGAAAAGAAAGTTTGCCCATGTGGACTGATCTGTGACTAATTCAATCGAAAGAGACAGAACATCTGTTATAAAGGACGTACAGATGTGTATTATATAAATCATTCTAATATGCTAATTTGGTGCTCAAGAAACATTTCTTAAAATAATTTTTACTGACCCCAAACTTTTGATTATATTATAATTATATATATATTATAATTAAATGTTATTTTATATATACTGTGTGTGAATATATCTCTCTTATAGCCCCTGGGGGTCCAACTTTTACCATTGGGAAGTCTGTCTGGCTCCTGTGGGGAATCGTCTTCAACAACTCTGTTCCTATTGAAAACCCCAAAGGCACAACGAGCAAAATTATGGTCCTGGTCTGGGCTTTTTTTGCTGTAATTTTCCTCGCCAGCTACACAGCCAATTTAGCTGCCTTCATGATCCAAGAGCAGTACATTGACACTGTGTCTGGACTTAGTGACAAAAAGGTAAGCGTTATGTAATTGTAAATGAGCTATATTCAAAGGAAAAGCCTTGTTACACTTTCAATTTCCAACAAGATTTTAAAATGAAACCTATTTTTAAAAGTATAGTTTACCCAAAAATGAATTTCTGTCATTAATTACTCACTCTCATGTTGTTCCAAACCCGTAAGACCTTCATCTTCAGAACACAAATTAAAATTATTTTTGATGAAATCCAAGATTTTTCTGACCCTGCAAAGACAACTACCACGTTCAAGGCCCAGAAAGGTAGTAAGGATATTGTTAAAATAGTCCATGTTTTGATCTGTCAGCGTTTTATTCAGGGGCTAGGCAAGTTTTACTTTGTTCATAAGCCAAGCAGTTTGTTTTTGCCCAAAAATGAAGAAAATTTAGCATCAACACAAAAGCTTGATTGAAATATCAGTAATTGGCACCTT
>JAHKKF010529142.1:21819-38867 GCA_019740295.1 Labeo calbasu
TCAAAGTGCCCTGTCACTCATGTCTCAAAGATAATCTCAGGATAACTAACATTTTTGTTGTTTTTCATAAGAAAATGCTATAAGCAGTGTTGCCAAGTCTGTGGTTTTTCAGCGTAATTGGGCTATACTCTTAAAAATAAAGGTGCTTTAAAAGGTTCTTCACAGCAATGCCATAAAAGAATGATTTTTGGTTCCACAAAGAACTATTCAGTCAAAGGTTCTTTAAAGAACCATCTCTCCTTTTTTTGGTGTTTTTGCATTTGTTTTGATAGGACAGTGGAGATGTGACAGGAAGCAAGTGGGAGAGAGAAAGAGGGTGGACGGGATCGGGAAAGGTCCACGAGGCGGGATTCGAACTCGGGTCACCCAAAGCGCAATTGCGCAATATGTCGACGCACTGGGCCTTCTTAACTTGTTATAATCTGAAGATCTTCTTTGCAACAAAGAACCTTCTGTGAAACAGAAGGTTCTTTATGGAACCATTTAGACAAAAAATGTATCTAAGGAATCATAAAGCTTCTTTATTTTTTAGAGCGTACTTTAACATGACATTTTTTTTATATGTATATGGGTTGAAGCAACCCCAATAACGTGATATTTAGCCTGTAGAATGCAAATTTTACCAGGGGAACCCCACCAAACTCAACTGGGCTAGTTTTGAGTAGCAATTGGGCGGGTTTTGTTGTGAAAACCTGGCAACCCTGACTGTAAGTGACAGAAATCCATAAAATTATGCAACTAAGAAATGAACAGGACCATTGTAGTATTAATAGTCACTCAGAGCAAATTACTTCATCCCCTGTTCAGTCCAGTGTGCATAAACTATTGCCAACAGTCCAAATGCATGAATCAGTGAGGAGAAAAATAGAGAAGTACTACTTTTGATATCCTTTTCCAAGGTCACTGCCACCCGGGCAGTAGGTGACTCTGTGTAAAGTCCATGTAATCTGTGTTGATCTACACTATTAAGGTTAAGCCACAACCTGCCTCAGCTAAACAATTGAACTGCCATCTATTCCTTTTTGTTTCAGTTTCAAAAACCCCAGGAACATTATCCTCCTTTTCGCTTCGGGACCGTCCCAAACGGCAGCACAGAGAGGAACATTCGAAGCAATTACCCTGACATGCACACCCACATGATAAAATACAACCAGAAGGGAGTGGAAGAAGCTCTCAACAGCCTTAAAACAGGGTGGGCTTCAGCAATAACACTTTATGTGTGTGTGGTTGTGTGGAAGAGCTGGTATTACCATAGCACATGTCCAACAACATGTTTGGTTAATAGTCTGTAATGAGATTTATTCCACTGGTCATTATATGCATCATTTAGAAGCAATTTACTTAGATATTTTCACACATCTAAGGGTCAGTGGGAAACAGCCAAGCATAAATAATGTATCGCTCACCATTTGTCAAGGAAAAGAGGGGTATAAATTAACAAGCGCTAATTATTTACTTGACATAATTACGTGTAATTATTAAGCCATTTGCCTTGGGCTCATTTATGTCCTCTGTGTAGGAAGTTGGACGCCTTCATATATGATGCAGCAGTACTTAATTATATGGCTGGCAAGGATGAGGGCTGCAAGCTGGTCACCATTGGTAGTGGGAAGGTGTTTGCTACCACAGGCTACGGCATTGCTCTGCAGAAGGACTCCCGCTGGAAGCGCCCCATAGACCTGGCTCTCCTCCAGTTCCTGGGAGATGGTAAATTGCACTTGGGGGACCGGAACTAGTCCACACTTAATATCCTCTTCCCCAGCATGGAAGCTATCACATTCCCATCTTACTGTATAAACTCAATGTGCTGAGAATTGAGAGGCTGTGTATAAAATGTCAATGCAAGCTACAGGCGTAAGAAAGCCTCCGTTGAACAGTAGAAACTGACTCTTTTTCAAATCCTAGTGCCTTGCTGCTTTTATTTATAATTTTTATTTTTTTTTTCACATTGACACAATGTATTCTTGAATGGATTTCACCCTAAAAGGTCCATGCAATATTGCCCAAACTAGGTAGTTATTTGTTGGAACAGCCTTCTCATTGGAAGCCCACATTAATGTCTAGGTAGGCAGCTCACTAGGTTTTGCAGCAGAGCACATACGTATGTGGTTCTCACTTGTTTCTGTCATAGTTGAGTAGTCTTTGACTGCCGCTGTTTCTGGCATTGTTCCTGACCCTGTTTTCTTTCATGCAGGGGACACACAGAGACTGGAGACAGTATGGCTGTCTGGAATATGCCAGAATGAGAAAAACGAGGTCATGAGCTCCAAACTAGACATAGACAACATGGCAGGTGTTTTCTACATGTTGCTCGTGGCCATGGGCCTCAGCCTGCTTGTCTTTGCTTGGGAACATTTACTGTACTGGAAACTGAGGCACTCTGTCCACAAGTCTGATCATTTAGACTTCCTCCTGGCCATTAGTAGGGTAAGACCTGCATTGCTAATTTACATTTCAAGTTTTTTTATGGATTCAGACAATGCAATGATAATTAGGGCTGGGTATCAATAAAGATTCTGACTCATTCAGTTCCAGTTTTTATTTGGGTTGATTTCAGTTAATTTGAGTATATTTCATTGAAGAGTCATTTTTATTCAGCATGGATGCATTAAATACATCAAAAGAGGCAATAAAGACATTTCTTGAACTTTCTTTTTGTCAAAGATTGATAATAAGAAGAAGAAATGTTTTTTGAATTTTAATGTATTATGATATTAAGAAATACTCTCTCTGAAAATTGTGTAGGGCAGATTAATTCAAACTCATCTTTTTGAACAACTCATTAAAAAATAGAACGGACTTATCAGAGTCATTTGTTTTAAAGAGATGATGAAAAAAAAAAGAAAATTCACCCAAAAATGAAAATTCTGGCATTAATTATTTACCCTCATGTTGTTCCAAACCCGTAAGACCTTCGTTCATCTTTGGAATATAAATTAAGATATTTTTGGTGAAATCCAAGAGCTTTCTGACCCTGCATAGACAGCAACGCAACTACCACGTTTAAGGCCCAGAAAGGTAGTAAAGACATTGTTAAAATAGTCCATGTGACATCAGTGAACTACAAGAATACCTTTGTGCACAAAGAAAACAAAAATAATGACCTTATTCAACAATTTCTTCTCTTCTGTGTCAGTCGACACACATTCACAACAATACGACGTCTGACGCAGCATGCGTGGAAGAGAAGAAATTGTTGAATAAGTCATTATACAGGGTCAGAAAGCTCTCAGATTTCATCAAAAAGATCTTACTTTGTGTTCTGAAGATGAACGAAGGTCTTACGGTTTGGAACGACATGAGGGTGAGTAATTAATGACAGAATTTTTTATTTTTGGGTGAACTATCCCTTTAAGAATTGGACTACACTGGCATTTTACACTGGTAAAATATGTTTACCCGGCCCTAATGCATAATGCATGTCTGTTGCATTTAACCTACTTGTTATGCTTAGGTAAATTAAGTTCAAATAAAAACCTCTATACGCACATTATTCTAGTGGAAATCATCAAATAATTCCCCATTATAATGGAGAAACATTGTCTGAAGGAATCCACAATCACTGTTCATTGGACCTTGCAATGCTTTACATTTCAGGGCATATACAGCTGCTTCAACGGTGTTGAAGACATTGGCAGATCTACCAGCATACAGAATCCAGATATCACGGCCAATTACGCCCAGGCCAACATGCTGAAAATGCTGCAGACAGCCAAGGACATTGTCTCCTCAGCCAAAGTGGAAAACTCATTGGATAACGCCACCAAAACCATTGAGAACTGGAGCAGACACAGCGGCAGCCTGCCAGCACGTATCCCACTGGTCACCACGACTGAAAAAGTTCCTGGTCACTTCTCTTACATTGCCAACGTCACAGAGAACCACATACCTCACATGCAGCGTTCCATAACTCCACCTTTCACACAACACACCAAAACCACAAGCCCACCACCACCAATGGGAAACCACAGAGTTTTAACACGGCCTACTCCTCTTCGCTACACGCTTCCCGCCAGGACCAGAGGTTTTTATGATGGTATGCTTCCTGTATCAAGTCTGAGCACACCTCATCTAGCCATGCACGATCCTCCATCCGACATGGCACGTCCTGGATCTTCCTTTGTTCCGTATAGAGACATCTACACTGAACACCACAAACCTTGCCACAGCGATTTCTCAGACGCGGTCAGGCGGAAAAAGCGACCTCAGAATCTTATGGTGGAGTCTATGGATTTGAGAGGACTTCATGATTATAAAGACCAATCTATGTGTCATAATGAAGCAAACAGCTTTGCTGAAAACCACCTGTCCTCATCTTTCAGCGAAAATCCTTTTGTAGCAGAAACAGCTTGTAATTCCTGCATCAAAACATATTTCGACCCTGCATTCGATGACATACCTCTAATAGGGAAAAGAAAGCTTCATCGCAGACCTTCGTTCCTGAAAGCCACTTGGGGTCCCGACAGAGTACGATTTCCAGGTGACAGACTCACCGCCGCAGCCCCCCCACAAGTAACTATACCAGACCTGTTCCCATGCGTTGACGTTCATGGACGTGTGAGGAACACCCTGTGTTATGCCCAACCGATGGATCACAACTACCTTCACGCCTTCCGGCGAAACAACAGGAAAAGTCAGAAGCTCAGACACAGCCAGTCCACAAGGCTTCCCTCCTACAAGGAAGCAATTTTCCACAACGTGGCAGCTGTCAGAAGGGCGTCCAGCTTGGTACATAGACCCTACTCCTATCCAGAGCTGCCGGTCTACCAGAGCCCACTGTCATATGCACCTGCGGAATTATGCAACATCTTCCCCTGCATGGGACATCCCAGTGACAGTGTATATGGAGGGTACAGAGCACCCACACACCTACAGGATGACCATCTAGTGCCTGTTCCAGGCAGCAGGGTGGTTCATAGCAGTCCTATTGTGCCCATGACATGGGGCAGAATTTCAAGTCTGGAATCAGAGGTGTGAACTTGTCTTTCCATGTGCCAATTACGAACTATTTGGCCAATGAGCTTCTACTGACCAATAAAATGACTTCGCCTTTAAAGGAGAAGTTCACTTCCAGAACAAAAATTTACTCACCCCCTTATCATAAAGAAATTATGTTTCTGGAGGAAAACATTTCAGGAATGTAGTGGACTTCTATGGTGCCCACGAGTCTGAACTTCCAAAATAGTTTAAATACAGCTTCAAAGGGCTCTAAACGATCCCAGCCGAGGAAGTAGGGGTATCTAGCAAAACGATTGATTATTTTCTAAAACAATGTTCTATTTATATGCTTTTTAACCTCAAACGCTTGTCTTGTCTAGCTCTGTGATGTGCTTGCGTAGTCTGTGTAATCCGGGTCAATACAGTCAATATAGCGTAGGTTGAAAATTACAATCTCATTTTCTCCTCCAACTTCAAAGAAGATCAAATGCCCTTTGCAAAAAACAGTGATGTAAGACAATGAAGTTGGAGGAGAAAATGAGATGGGAGTTTTTTGACCTACCCTAACTGTATTGACCCGGATTACACAGACTACGCATGCACATCGCAGAGCTAGACAAGAGAATTTGAGGTTAAAAAGCACGTACTTTTTTTTTTTTTTAGAAAATAACCGATTGTTATAAGACCCTTCTTTCTTGGATGGGATCATTTAGAGCCCTTCAAAGCTGCATTTAAACTGCATTTTGGATGTTCAAATTCGCAGGCACCATAGAAGTCCACTATATGGAGAAAAATCCTGAAATGTTTTCCTCAAGAAACATAATTTCTTTATGACTGAAGAAAGAAAGACATGAACATCTTGGATGACAAGAGGGTGAGTCAATTGTCTGTGAATGTTTGTTCTGGAAGTGAACTTCTTTAACTTAAGCAGAAACACAAACCATCTTACTGGTTTTCATTAATTTATTTTATTTAAATTATTTTTATTTTTTAAAGTGCAATAAGGTAATAACTGAGGAAAGTGTTTAAGAATCAAATCCATCCTAAATTTTGAATGAATGGACATGTAGAACTGTAAATGATTAGACGTTCTTATCTCTTTAGTCCACACAATGCTATATGCTATAGCAATAAAATATATTGCTATATGTATTGGACTGGATAAAAGATTTTTTCTTCAAAGACTGTAGTAGAGAGGTCAAACTGAGACACTAAACTATATGAAGTGTTGATTTTGAAGTACATTTGGTATTATACACTATGTAATTCTCTATGGTACAGAATTTTGTAAACACTTTAGACATATTGTCAGATATTTTTTATTTTAACAGCAGGGCTATATAAGTGGATTTTTCATGCTCTATCGTTCCCTTTCCGTCTCTCGTTCAATGTCCAATCTCCTCTCGCTCTCTCTCTCTCTCACTTTTGAAGAAGAGCAAATTGAATGGTACTCTAATATTAGCATCATCAAGGATCTTCACACTTTAATAAATCACAAAGGACCATCAGTTAGTCCTTTGTAACTGCTGTCTTCTTTAGATGGCTGACGGATATAACTCTTTGAACACTGCCTTTTATATGCAGAGCCATGGCGTATTTTTAACAGGGATTGGCTGTTTGCAGTTGTGACACGACGGAAGGACGCATTACTTTAATAATATCCAAAAAAACGACTGCTGCCACCCATATGATCAGGTTTAGGCCAGTTTCGCTGTTGGCGTTGGACGACTGCTATCAAGTCTGTTTGACCTGCATACTGAACCTCACATACCCACGAGGAAATCTGTCTGTGCCTCAAAATAAACTTGCGATGCTCCAGAGTGTGAAAGAGCGAGAGAAGGATGGTGCAACGGATGGAAAAGAAGAGAAACAACAAGGAAATGAGAAACCACACTTCCTTCAGTTGGGATTTAAGCTACAATATCTGAATGTTTATGAGCTCACAAGGCTCATTTGAGGTTGTCATAAGAGTCTCATTAAAGCAACTCTGTGGAGTGATTATACAGGAGGACGTGTTACCAAAAAGTGTCCTTTACTCTAGGATTTCATTATGTCGGCTGTCTCCACCGCACGGCGTTCTCGCGACGCCCAAGGTGACTTAGGCTGGGGTAATTATGCCGTAAGGCTTTTGTTATCTCCCGATAAGGAGCCTTCTTTTCAAGCGGCGAGTGAGGAGCGTTTGAGAATCTAAACATCGAGAAACTTTACATTTTTTCATCACGAGCTTTTCTTTGTTATTGCCGTATTACAGTTCATAGCGCAGCAGTGATTTAATCTTCAGTACTGCCAGCGCACACAGATAGATTTATGTACCGCAGGATAATTGTACTTCTTTCATAATGTTTCTGCCAGTTCCGTGATATCAAAAAAAAGACCTGCTTCAGTATGACACACATTTCATTTTCATAAAAAAAAAAAACAGGAGAGGCAGGCTAAAGCCGTCATCATCATCACCATCCCAGCACAGTCTTATTTCTCTATGTTCCTGAAAAGCATATTATTGAATGATCTTGCGAGTTGATAAATGATTCAATACATGCATATAAAAACATCAAGGGAGGCTCGTCCTCTGGTAGAAATAAGCAGCAATATATCAACGCCACAGGTAGCTGTGGTGAAAAATGAAATGCATTTAAAAGTCAGGGGGGCCTAGTCTCATCCAGCCATGGAAAAGATGCAATGGAATGACGAGGCAGACTCCTGTTTTTGAAACATTAATAATTCACATGTTCATTTGAATGTGTTTGATCATTTTAAGGATTTGTTTGCCGTTCAGCCCCCTTGGAATCACCCAGGGCATCTATTTCCACTCAAGTGATAATAAGAGCGGTATTTTTACGATTTGTGACCCTGGACCATAAAACCAGTCATAAGTAGCACAGGTATATTTGTAGCAATAGCTAACAATACATTGTATGGGTCAAAATTATCGATTTTTCTTTTATACCACAAATCATTAGGATATTAAGTAAAGATCAAGTTCCATGAAGATCTTTGGTAAATTTCCTACCATAAATATATCAAAATTAAAATTTTAATTAGTAATATGTATGCATGCTTTAAAGTTGATTTTCTCAATACTTATATTCTTTTGCACCCTCAGATTCCAGATTTTTAAATAGTTGTATCTCGACAAAATATTGTTCGATCCTAACAAACCATGCATCAGTGGAAAGCTTATTTATTCAGCTTTTAGATGATGTATAAATCTCAATTTCATAAAATTGACCCTTATGACTGGTTTTGTGGTCCAGGGTCACATTTTATCATAAACATTACACTGAAACTTTCACGTCAGGAAAATTTTCAAATAATTACATCAAAAAAGGAAAAGGAAACGTCACGTACGGAGTCAATATTTGATTTGATTTTTATTTATTATTTATAATCACTGTATTATAATCACCATACTATGTTGTCCTTAATGTCAAATACTTAAATTTGCCCAGTTACTTTAATCAACATGGACTGTTTAAAATTTTATCTAGATTATACATGTAAAACAGGAGCTCATAGGGCTGCAATATATAATGACAAAAATCATTATTGTAGATTATTGCTCTTTACATTGTAATAATGATTATTAATATCGATATAGAAAACAATATTGTTTCGTGTATGCGTTTTGAGTACGTCACTTTCTGGCATCATAGACAAACATGTTATTCCATGATGTTAGTCTACTCTAGCGCAAGTTATGCAAAAACTCCAAAAGCTACGAAATTAGTCTTTTATTTACGAGAGAATTCGCAAGCATGTGCACTCCACACAGCTCCGGTGTTTTCAGCACTGACTAATTTAAGCACCTCTGATTGGCCAACACATTCTTAAATTCAACAGAAACGCATTTGATTGGTTACAAGGCACAGTGCTGAGCGAATCTGAATGTCTTTCCACAAATTGACACTTTTCACATTTCATTTTAATCACAACAGCCGTAATACATTTTGTAATTGTGCAGAGGCATTGTTTGCCTCTTTGTCTTGAATTTATGGGACATTGTTGTTCATTCTGGTGCAATTTTTGCCTCAAGCCCTCATTAATTTCTGACCCTGGTCACGTAACACATTGATTTAAAGAAAGAGTTCACCCAAAAATGAAAATTTGCTAAAAATGTTCTCACCCTCACGTCATTTGATCTCCAATGGATCAGCTGTAGTGAATGGGTGCCGTAAGAATGAGAATCCAAATGGCTGATGAAAACATCACAATAACCACTAATAATCAACACATCTTCAGTCTTGTGAAGCGAAAAGCTACATTTTTGCAATAAACAAATCCATAATTAAGACATTTTTAACTTAAACCATTGCTTAAAATGGCTTCAAATATAATGGCTTCAAGATAGTCCTCTATCTATAATGTTGCTTTCTCCTGTGAAAAAAGTCCATCTTCTGTTGTCCTCTCACAACAAAATCCTCTGACATATTCGCTTGTAAATTGTTTTTGCTTGTAAATTGTACTTGATCTTTGCATATTTCTCTCCTGATACAGATGAGATGACTGGAACAAGGAATATGAGTAGAAGACTCATATGCGACCCTGAACCACAAAACCATAAATCAGTCATAAGGGTCAGTTTTTTGAAATGGAGCTAAATAAGCTTTTCACTGATGTATGGTCTGTTAGGATAGGACAGTATTTGTCTGAGATACAACTATTGAGATCTGGAATCTGAGGGTGCAAAAATCAAAATACTGACGTTCTTAGTAATGCATATCACTAATCAAGTTTTGATATATTTATGGTAGGAAATTTACAAAATATGTTCATGGAACATAATCTTTGCTTAATATCCTAATGATTTTTTGGCATAAAAGAAAAAACGATAATTTTGACTAATACAGTGTATTTTTGGCTATTGCTACAAATATACCCGTGCTACTTAAGACTGGTTTTGTGGTCCAGGGTCACATATTTTAATCTGAAGTGCTGTTAAAATGTCGTAATTGTGAATTTGAGAAGATTGGTGAAGTATTGATTACTTGTGTATTATTGTGATGTTTTTATTCGCTGTTTGGACACTAATTCTGACGGCACCCATTCACTGCAATGGATCAATTGGTGAGCAAGTGCTGTAATGCTCACCATGTAGTAGGATGGTCATTTTTTTTTCTTGGGTGAACTATTTCTTTGAAGTAGAAAGACTGAAATAATATTTGTTTTTCCCCCAACAATCTTTATAACTTTGAAAAATCATTTTTACAGTGTATTATCATAGTGCCATTATTGAAAGAAAGAGGAAAAAAAAAGGAAAGGACTGTACAGCGGGAGGAAAAGAAATTCTCACAAAAGACACGCTCACAATAAAACAATTACTCACACCTGCACTGTCACGCCTTTATATCATCGCATTTCTCTCAAGCATCATTTCAGGGCTGCAAATTGTCCCAGATGCTGCTGGTCACCTTGAGCCAAGGGCTTCACAGCCTGGCGGGAGAGGGGAAAAGGCGATGGAGAAAGACACCACAGAGAGGCTGGCAGTCTGAAATTCCATCAATTAAAAACTGAACAGGCTTACAAACAAGTATGTTAACTCACTGCCCGTTCGCAAACAACAATGAACAACTGAAAAAATATATATAATGTTTTTATACTCTGTACTCTGTTGCAAGCCTATCGGTGCGGTACAGAATGTGGTTACAACGTGAAAGATGTAAGTTAATGTAGGTTAACACGCAATCACAAGTACATTGTCTGCACTGAGCGTATCCAAATCAAATGAGGTGATTTTATCAAGTTGCTAGCACAATGTTAATTAACCTATGAGTATTACGTGTACTATACTGTTCTGTCTGTTTTATCGCATCGAAGAGTAGCAGTGATATCAGGAATCCAGGGTCTGTCCTAATCTATCAAATCTATAATTGAAGAGCTGTAACTAAACGTTGCACATTAAAGATAATTTATCAAAAAATATATTGTTATTAATGTGAATCACTACTTGGAAATGGGTTCCAACAGTATATATATTCTTTTTCTTCTTTTTTTTGGTTATCGCATTGTTTTGTATAAGTTTACATGTGTCCGTTTTAATTGGGTCTAGCTCTACAAATGTTTTGTCTTTTCTGACTGTCATATCATACTCATGGAGAGACCTAGTGCTCACTGTTTTAATTAAAGGAACCCTGTGCTGTGTGAATTAACAGTTCCCAACCTTTGTACTTATCATCTGTTCTAGCTCTCGTCTCTGCTCAAAGGGATCTCATGATGTGACAGCGGGTCACAAACACTCATTTCTAACCGACCTGATTCGCTGGCCTTTTAACCCGAATCCTGCCGAGCCTTCAGCGCAATCTCATGGGAGAGGTTGTGGGGTTATTAGCTTTGGTTAACCATCCCTTTTGAGATGTCTCCACTGAATCACAGGTACACGCCACTTGCTAATTATTTAAAAGCTGTTTCTCGAATGACAGCTCTGTGAGCAATGAGCAAAGCAATGTTCTTGTCATTAGAGACTGGTTATCTTTGTCCCTTCATAATTAAAACAAGTTGTGGCTGATCTTACAGGGCAGAAACTGAGATAATCTAAGTTGTTCGTGATCTGTTTAACTGAAGACTTTTATGGCCTGAACATCTCAAGGAAGGTTTAAAATGAGAATGTTGATAGCGGTGAAAACTGTGTAAAATGATATTTCAGTTCTAACATTTGTGACCATTCTGAAATTGCCAGAGGTTCTATCTTTAGATGGAGTTCAAAATGTGTTGGCGAAGACCAATTTCATCTTGTGTCAGGAACGGCCTGACTAGGTACAGGGCCATATATAAGCAATAGATCATCGGTCATATGGGCAGTGGAGAATGAAGCAATATAGGATGTAAGAAATGGATATACTTGTGTTTTTGCCTCCAGACATGAAATTGAACATATGGATGAACGGCGAAGTTTTAAACTTTTTTCATTTTCCCTCCTAACTTCATACATTTTGCTAATGACAGCAGCATTGTGCACTCAAAAGAAACACATTTTTGCTGTTGGTCAACTTTTATGTAAAATTAGCCAGTGCAACAAAATTTGCAAATGGAATTTTTAAATATTTAATATGTAAATAACAAGTATACTTGTGTTTTTGTATCTGGATGAAGTAGGGCTGTCACGATTCCTTGATTCAATTCGAGTACTTGATTTTAAAAAATCCTTGACTGCAATTTGCTCATTTGGAGTACCTGGCAAAATACCAGAAGTGGCGAGAATCTGTGAAGCGCATTATAGAGGGTTTGCATTTACGTCATGCTTTGGTCAGTTACTTGGTTTGATACTTGGTTGTACACAACAGCATTGATTGCACAGTTAATGTACCATTAAATATGTACGTAATCTATGCTGTCAAAACCATGGAAAAACATGTGGAAGCTCCTAAGAGAAGTACTTAGTAAGCAGGAAAGGGCACAACATTTTGACAAACTAAAGTTAATAGGTGGTAGAGATACATACAAGCAGTATTAATTAAGATATTAGCCTCGTATTTCACCAACCTGACCGGAAATGATAAGAACAAACACTGATGTTGTTAAGATTCTGGCCCTGGAAATCCTGGTTCAGTTTGACCAACCACTTTTGTTCCTCAGACTGTTTTTTGCACTCTAATCCTTGATTTGTTATAACTTTTGGTAGTTTATAGTACTATAAAATGTTTTTCCTAGTCCAACCGATTAGTACAGTCCAAAACATGATAATAATTGATCATTTTAGGCAGCAATAATCAGCAAAATACGCGAGTTTCGTTCAGTGGCATTGTTTACGTACAGTGCCGCCAATATGACCGATTGATGACGTGTCCTGAAAACACTCTATTAGACCGTTTTCCAAGGCTAAACGATCAGTTGAATCCATTTGAGAATAAAGAATAATGCTATTGTAAATCACAAAAGCTACGATTCAATTAAACAGATATATGCGATGCAAGTTTAATATATGTGCTATAATTATTCACATGCGTGTAGATTATGTACGTGCCAGTTTTCCCGCGGAATTGGGCTACTTTAATACTGTTTCAGTGGGTTGTTTTTCATGTCCGCGGGTTGAAGCGACCCCAATAACTTGATATTTAGCCCATGAAGTGCCAATTTTACCCATGGAATCCCGCCAAAAACGTGTATTTTACCTCTCAGAATGTGTATTTTACCGGGGACCCCCTTCGAAACGCCATTAGGCTACTTTTGGACTAGTTTTGAGTAGCAATTGGGTGGGTTTTGTTGGGAAAACCTGGCAACCCTGGTACGTGCGTCTCAGAGCAGCTCCATTTACAGTAAATGCCGCTTCATACGAACTATTATCATATACCTGTGTGGAGCGTCTCAAACTCTACATCTGCATTGGGTGTGAGTTTTGGTATATTATAACGTTCATCTGGGAACCCAATATGCGCCATTTCATCTGATTTGTAAGGTAAATCATTTATAAATCTATACACAAACACAGGAGAATACATCTTAAATACATTTTAAAATAAAAGCTCTCACCCTCGCTCTGAGTTTAGATGTTTTGATGTCCACATATTCAAGAAATGACAGTGGCTGTACCATTTCTGTCGTAAAGAAATGGGCAAATATTGAGTGGACATTTGAAGTAAATGTTGTTTATTCATTTTTAAACAAGGATTAGATCGCGCAGTAAAGTGTAATAACAGTCGCCCTCTGCAGTCATTTGTTATAATGCATAATGTACGTTAATTCTGTTGTTTATAATACATTAGGTATTTCAACAATTTTGTTAAAAAAAAAAGCATATGATTTCTTGCTTTTGATACTTTATTTGAACTATTATTGCCTCATTGCTATTATACATCTATTTAAGTAATTTTAAAAGCTATTGTTCGTTTGGGTCTATTTTAATTTCCAAATTAATTATCCGATCACTTCATTAATTACTAAAGTAATCGTTAGAGACTGCCCTAATTTAATTTTAAAACTACAGACTTGTAATTAAATTATAAATATTTATAAAGTAAATATGTGAATTAAGTATACTTTACATTTAAATAAAATTATGTAAAATCGCAGTATAGTTAGCAGTTCACATTGGTACTTGTCAAAAAGTTTTTTTAATGTGTTGAAATAGTATTTCAGTATTTAACAAAAATGAATAAAAGAGAAAAATGACATTATGTCTCAAATGATGACAGACAAATGTCAGTGTGTATTCCTGTCAAAAGGTTAAAGTAAAAGTGGCCTGAATAAATCCTGCATTGTTTATCATCGTTCATTTTGTCCTTCCAAGGTGACAGTCCCAGCAGTAGGCTTGGCTCATAACATGGCAGCAAATTAACATCCCCTAGGTTGCCATGCCATAGGCCCTGGTATGAGTGAGACCACACTTTAGCAGCTTGCCAGAGAGCACTTGGATACATATTCATTTCTAATTAAGAAAGGCTTGAGTCTAAACCACCGACCGAGTTTACAATAAAAGCCTTTCTTTAAGCAGCAAACGCATTTACTCACCCTCATGCCGTTCCAAACCTCATGTGACTTAATGTCCTCTGCGAAACAAATCATGAGAAATACTGATAAATCTCCTGGCACAATAAATGTTTAAATGAAAACGTACTGACCCTTAGCTAAAATAGAGTCTTCTATCCATAATATTTCTTCCTCCAGTAAAAAAGTCATCTCACCTCTATCAGGAGAGAAATACGTACATTCGCACAAATACCATTTGTAATGAAAATGGTCCAAAACAGTTCTAAACCAATACGTTGGTGGATTTTGATGAGAGAGGACAACAGGCACTGGAGGAAGTGTTATTATGAATACTGGACTCATATTTTGGCCAGAAGCAGCAGTTTAAAGGCTTTGTGACATTAAATTATTGTGACGTTTTTGTCACAATAAACGTCTCATTCTGACGGCACCCGTTCACTGCAGAGGATCCACTGGTGGAAAATTTTGAATGGCTTGAGGATAAGTAAATTTTAAGCAAATGTTCACTTTTGGGTGACCTATTTTTTAAATACATTATATCCTAATACTTTTAAAGCCATATCATAGTTATGTGTGATGAACAGGCCTAGATTTATATCATTTTTCACTTGTTATAATCTATAATTCCTTTTATCTACAACACAAATAATGCTTGGCCACTTCACATTGACGTCACTGTCTCTTTAAAACAGGAAAAATAATTGCAGACACTCCTGTCTAATATTACAATGTATTTCTTTCACACCTGATTTGGAAAAAGGAATGAGTGACTGAAATACTAAGTAATACGAGAAACACTCAGAGTGGAAACCAGAAACCCACAGCACATCTATTGAGAGGGTCTTAATTTCTAGAGTCACAGAGACGACTCGGCTGTCCTAAAGGAAATCAGTTTTGGAGGCTGGATCCATTAGACTGGCCAGCACCGCCTATTGTAGAAATTATCTATGAAATCAAGTCAGGTCACCCATGTCCTTGACAGAACAAAGGCAGTATAACCTTTGGTCTGTACATATCTCTCAGAAAGCTCTAATGGATTTTGCTATGATTAGGATCATATAATGTCCTGCTGTACTTGTATGTGGCCTGAACGGGTCATATTAATATACGTAGGGTAATTTCCACACCACGCAATTCCATTCAGCCTCGACACTTATATGTATTACACTCCGTCAAAAAAATATAGTGCTATTACCAAAGCGAACCAATCACGATGATTTGTTTTAACTTACATACTGTATGTTAGTATGCATTTCTGGTTAGAGATTAGAAAGTCAGTATTACATTTTGAAAACAAGATATTAAAAAGGATGTTTACATGCTTTTACATAATGCATTCATCAAGCTCTACACCGAAATATTATCATCCTATAGTCTGATGAAAGACTTAGTCAACCATTAGGAAAAACATGCAATTCCTTTAAATTAATTCAATGTATTATTCAAAGCAATGAAATGGGTTGCCGCTGTCCCATCTTATCAGCTGGTCAGGATGATGTTTCTAATGAACTAAGTCTCGAATGAACACTTAATTGACTCTATGGTGCATAAAATCGCCCAAAGATGTTACGCTTCAGATATATTTTATTATTCTGCTTAATAAATTAGTAGACCATAGGGTCTGGATCCATATGACACTTGGGGGGACGTCGGCCCCAATAGTTTATATTCATGATCTGCTCCATGACATTTATGTTTGAAATTGTGTATAATCTGATCTCTTCTATTAGAGAAGAAAGCATGCTGGGTACAGTGAGGGTCTAAAATTATCAAACCACTAGAGGAAAATGCTTCATTTTAAATGGAAAATGCATAAAAACAGAGTGAAAAAATAAAATAAAATGAATTTCAGAATTTGTCACATAATGTATGCTATACTTTGCCGTTCAAAAGTTTGGGACCAGTAAGATTTTTAATGTTTTTTTTTAAGAGGTGCTCATCAAAGTTCTATTTCTTTTTTATCAAAAATACAGAAAAGAAATATTATGAAATATTATTGCAATTTAAAGTAAGTTTTCTATTTAAAATATTATTTATGTGATGCAAAGCTGAATTTTCCTCAGCCATTTCTCCAGTCTTCAGTGTCACACGATTTTTCAGAAATCATTCTAATATGCTGATTTATTATCAGTGTTGGAAACCATTGTGGTGCTTAATATTCAGGGGTTCAAGCACGTAGCACTGAAACCCTATTTTAATTGTTGGAATGGTCACAGATCAGCAATCTCCTCATAAAACTAATCGTGCAGACAAAACCGCAAGTCGTAGAGACTTGAAACTTGGAGGGATGGTAGTACTCACGCTGCCGACAACCTGACCAAGGCTCACGCCAATCAGCCTGACGGGGGCGCTATAGCGAAAAAAAAGTGTGAAATCATTCATAACTCCTAAAACATCAGTCGCAGGCGAGACACGAGACTGGGTTTACGAGAACGAGACGAGACAAGATTTTTAAACTTTTCTTAAAGGGGTCATCGGATGCTAAGTTCACTTTTTTGTGTTGTTTGAACATAATAATGATAAAAATCCATGCAGTGGTTTTTAATTAATCTGTAAAAATAGTATCCCCTTTTTGGTGTGGCGTCACACCAACAGAGGCCGCTCCCATGACAGTTGATTGACATGAGCTCTTACCTGAGACCAGCTGTCACAGTCCAGTAACTTTCCTTGTTTCGATGCCGAAGCAGGGA
>JAHKKF010529143.1:0-16317 GCA_019740295.1 Labeo calbasu
CGATGGATCCCACTTTGGCACATCTGGTGGATCTCAGTCCTCTGGAGGTTTCCACTTTGGCACATCTGGTGGATCTCAATCCAACTACTCCCGCTCCAAAGCGTAAACACTTTGTCACAGCATGATGCCTAGTGAGACAGTATTCAAACACATGCAGACATTTAACTTTAAATGAGTGTTGATACACAATTTGTGACATGACAAGGAACCAGAAAAGTTGTTTTTTTAAAACACAGAAAGACACTGTTGTGTTTTTGTATGTGAGAAAAACCTGTCTCTGAAAATTGTGAGAAAATCTCTGAAAAGTGTTGTCAAGAAACATTTTCTGCATGTGTTTTTTTCTCGCATAACCTTCTGGTCTAAAATTTAAAACTTGCAAAACACATGGCAGTCACATTCTTGACAGCAGGAAATATCATATAGATCACCACACTTAGAAATTACAGGTGTAATCCCACTACTGAACAGCACGGGGGCTTTGACCTGCTCTGTATCCGACCTGGGCCGGTTTACTACTCCTTTTTTGATCTGGTGGTCCCGCGCTGCGAGTATCAGCGCTTCTACTGAATCTAGTGCTCACAGCGCCTTCTAGTGTAGGAAAGCAGAATACTAGACTGCTATTAGCCGTTGAGATTTACTAAATATCTTTGGTATCTTTTCAAAAGTGTGTGGTAGTACATTTACAAAGCTCTAATCAAATATTTATCACACGGACAGATGCTGGCTCTGGCTACAGCCCTAACAGGAACCTCTGGAGGGGCTGTAACTGGAACCAGTGCATGTTCTGGTGGTACAACATCTGGAAATAATGAGACAACTTTGACAGAAAACTCAGGGATTTGACCTTAAACTGTGCTGCCTAAAAGTTTGTGAACTCTTTAGAATTTTCTATATTTCTGCATAAATATGACCAAAAAGTTAATCTGATTTTCACACGTCCTGAAAGTTGACAAAGAGAACACAATCAAACAAATGAGATGAAAATATATAGTTTGTCAATTATTTGTTGAGAAAAATGGTCCAGTGTTAAATATTTGTGAGTTGCAATAGTATGTGAATCTCTAGGATTAGCAGTTAATTTTAAGGTGAAATTAGAGTCCATTTGTTCAGATGTGTTATCAATCAATAGGATGACTATCAGTTGCCAGTGTATGCCCTGTTTTAATTAAAGATCAAAGTCTGATCATGTTTGTGGAAGTGAATCATGGCACGAACAAAGCAGATCTCTGAGAACCTCAGATAAAGAGTTGTTGTTGCTCATCTGGCTAGAAAAGATTGCAAAACCATCTCTAAAGAGTTTGGACTCCACAAATCCACAGTCAGACAGATTGTTTACAAATGGAGGAAATTCAAGACCACTATTACCCTCCCTAGGAGTCTAGGTCGACCAACAAAGATGACTCCAAAGCAATACTTGTAATAGTCTGCAAGGTTGCAAAGGACCTCAGGGTAACTTTTAAGCATATAAAGGCCTTTCTCACATTGGTTAATATTAATGTTCATTAGTCCATCATCAGGAGGACACTGAACAACCATGGGATGAATGGTAGAGTTGCAAGAAGAAAGCCACAACTCTCCAAAAAAACACTGCTGTCGGTCTGCAGTTTGCTAAAGATCATGTGGACAAGTCAGATAAATGTTGGAATGTTGGAAAAATGTTTTGTGGACTAAAATAAAACTTTTTGGGTTTAAATGAGAAGTATTATGTTTGGAAAAAGAAAAACACTTCATTCCAGCATAAGAATCTTATTCCATCCATGAAACATGGTGGCAGTAGTATCATGGTTTGCACCTGCGTTGCTGCATCTTGGCCAGAATGGCTTGCTATTGTTGATGGAGCAATGAATCATACCAGCAAATTCTAAAGGACATCTGTCTGAGAACTGAATCTTAGAAGAAAGTGGGTCATGCAGCAAGACAACGACCACAAGATTGATAGTTTGATCGCCATCACTTCTAGCAGAGTTAGGGTTGAGGAAACATAAGATTCAGGAAACATAAGGCTGAGAGAACACAAAAAATGGATAAAACATATTTATACATATACAGTTCATCTGTATTCTGATCATAGGTGTTCTGATAATTATGTTAAGATGTTTAATGTTGTTAATGTAATGAAATTGTAGCTGTCACAGAAAGCATCTCCGTAGTTCCCTCTTCTGGCCATCAGAGGGCTTCATCACTGGAGAACTGATTAGTCTTATCCTCTCTACATTTCCCAGAAGCCCTGTACCTGGCACTGAGCATCCACACAGACCTGAACCTCTTTACCTTGGCTTACTTACAGCATGCTCTCCCCATTGTTCAGTGCAAAGTCTTGGTTTGCCACAGCGAACGTTACTGAGTCTTTTCTCTAATTTGGACTGCCTTTTGTTATTACCCTGTGTGCCTATCGTTTTGGAACGATTGCTGCCTGCCCCTGGACTTTTGCTACGTTGCTTGGTACGTTGCCCTGACCTCTGCCTCATGTCTATTTGTGTTCTGACCACTGCCTGTACGATCATGATTCACATAAAGTTGATGAATCATTACAGAAGACTTGGCCGGCACACAATCCAGCAGCGATTTATTATCTGTCATCCGGAGATTTTGTTTGTGTGTTCTCTGCTCACGGGAAAGGCTTTTGAGTGGATGAGTACAGCATGGAGAGATAACACTACATTATTTCCCTCATTCAAAGTCTTTCTTAAATGTTTCTGGGATGTTTTTGATCATTCCAAAGACAGCAAAAGTGCAGGCGATCATTTTCTGGTACTTACCCAGGGCAAGAGATATGCTCCCCTGTGGAGTTTGCACTGTCTTTTTGCACACACGCCCCTCAGACTACATGGGTAGAGGATACTTTGAAAGTGCTCTTCAGGAAGGGCTTGAATCACAACCTACGAGCCGAACTAGCATGCCGGGATGAAGGGAGAACTCTTGACCAATTCATCATGCTTACCATCCAGATTTATAATCTTCTCTGATCACGACGACCCACCTCACAATTTTTCAGTCGAGCCTCACCAATGATGGCCTCCGATCACGCCAAACCCATGCAAGTCGATTCATATCATATCTCACCTGAGGAGAGAGAATAAATTGAATAAATCTACAATTGTGTCTTTTCTGTGGTGAGGCTGGCCATATGAGGTCCTTGTGTCCATCTCATCCCATCTCATGATGACCATCAACTGGGCACTACGAATACCGGGTTATGCCCTTTGGCTTGGTCAACAATTCGCCTGTCTTCCAGTCGTTTATCAACGATATCTTCAGAGACATGTTTAACAAGAACGTGATAATGTATATAGATGATATCCTGGTCTACTCAGAGACTCTCAGGGAGCATATTTAACATGTCAGGGCAGTTCTTAAGTGCTTGATCCAGAGTCAACTCTATGCCAAACCTAAGAAATGTGAATGCCATCAAACTCCCATCTCTTTCCTCAGTTACGTGATAAGTCATGCAGACGTGCCGATAGATGAGAGCAAAGTTAATGCAGTGTTAAAATGGCCTCTGCCCTCCACGATCAAAGAGTTGCAACGTTTCCTGGGATTCACTTATTTCTATTAAAGATTCATCAGAAGGTTCAGTTTAGTGGCCACCCCGCTCACTAATATGATAAGGAGGGGTTGAGGACATCACAGGTGGTCATCCAATGCCAGGGAGACTTTTGAAAAACTCAAACAAAGATTTACCATCGCTCACATTTTACACCATCCTGATCCAGATTTACCTTTTATTGCTGAGGTTGATGCATTCAACACTGGGGTAGTGGCTGTTCTGTCACAACATCAGGGCCCCTCCATCTAAGATGTTTCCATGTGGTTTCTACTCACACAAACTCAACTTACCAGAACGAAATTATGATATTGGTGACAAAGAACTTTTGGCTATGAAAGCAGCATTTGAAGAGTGGCGGCACTGGCTGGAGGGGGCAAAACATCTATTTACTGTGTCAACCAATCACAAGAATCTGGAATACTTAAAATCAGCCAAGAGACTCAACCCACGACAGGCAAGGAGGTCCCTTTTCTTCTCCAGATTAAATTTCACCATCACCTATTGGCTGGGCTCAAAAAATACCAAAGCAGACGCACTCTCACGACAATTCAAGGAGGACCCAGAGCCGGGATGAAAGGAGAACTCTTGACCAGTTAATTGATCTTACCATCCAGATTGATAATCTACATCGATCACGACAACCCACCTCACAATCCTTCAATCAAGCCTCACAGATGATGACCTCCGATCACGCCAAACCCATGCATGTCAAGTATTAATGCCATTTGTCTAGAACAAGTTTTGTTGGCCATCCCTAAAAAAGGACACTGTCAATCTGATACACCAGTGCCACATTTGCCCATACCTCAATGTCCCTGGTCACATATAGCTATCAATTTCATCACAGACTTGCCCAAGGAGCCTCCTGGGTTGAGCAGCCATCTGATGAGCGGAAGGGCAGGAAGAAGGGAACAGGAAGATGCCCATTGTTCTCTACTGGCCAGTTTGTTCTATCAGGGTTGGGTTGTAGAGATGAGGCAAGGACTCATTAATGCAGTGTAGATACGCTTTTTATTAATAAAAAATAAAACAAAAAATAAAACCTTTTTTCCTTTATTCATTCATCAGTTGATTTCAGATTGGGAATAGCTGTTTCCGACACTCAAGAATGTTCTTTGGGTATTGCTCATTGAGCCCGTAGTTTGTAGCTTTAAGTTGTCTGCCTTGCTTCTGAACCTGTTCTTTTTGTTGAAGAAGTTTACATTTTGCTAAGATTGGATGGGGACGATTGTTGTTGTTTTGGGTTCTGATTCTATACACGTGGCTAAAGGTGATATTCTGTACAGTTTTGGCTGGAAATTTGAGTTGTTTTATCATAAAGTCCTTGACTGATTTTCTGGGGTTGTCTGGAGTTTACTTTTTTGTGGTTGTCTAGTTTGTCCTTGTTCATGGTGCTGTAAAGTCTGTTGTAATGGTGTAAAGGTGATTCAGGTTGCAAAAGTATAGTCCATTTTTATATAGTCCAGTTTTAAAACGGGAGAAAAATGCAAAACAGTGCAATGCGAAAATGCATTGTAGCAGCAGGGAGCCATAATCTTGAATTATGCACTTGGTCTTGCTGGGTTCTCACATTACGCAGCCATTTGAACAAATGTTTTCAACAATACCTTTAAAGAAATCAAAACAATTGTATATTCATATTTTAACCTTGACATATCAGTTTCACCGGGAGCTTCTGTTTCTTTCCCAAACGTCTGTTCTGGAAGTTTGTAAGTTTGATGAACAGGTACGAAATTCTGTGAAAAGCGCTGTTCTGTTTTTAGATTATGATTTTTTTCTAATCCAGTTTTTGGAGGGGGCACTGCCTCCCTTGCCTCCATGGAGGAAACGCCCCTGATCTGCATACTAAATAAATATAAAATTACTGAACCTAAGCTGGGCTAAAAACACAGTGAATAGAGCTCAGCAGAGAGTGAATTTCATCAGACTGTTGAAGAAGGCCAGACTTGTCAGCCCCTCATCTGTGTCTGCAGAGGCCTTATTGAGAGTATCCTCACAAATGTCATTATAGTGTGGTATGGCAATATCACCATGGCTGAGAAGAAATCACTGTAACAGGTCATAAAAACTGCAGAGAGGGCTATTGGCTCTGACCTCCCTTCTATGGACATTATACTCCACGCTGCATACAGAAAACACAACGCATCCTCAGGGAGATTATGCTCTGTTTAAGTGGATGGATATAGGCTACAATCTGAGACACCGCAGGCCTGTGTGTGTAAGCGCTTACAGGGCTCATCTGTATAATATCTTCTTTGCAGCCACTGTTAGGTTAGTAGCACAGGACATTATAGAGGGAAAGAAGTATCCCATCCCACAACTCTCTCTCTCACTTTGGATGAGTAGCATTTTCCACTCCCTATTTCTATGGACGATTATCATCCATCATTTCACTACCTTTTAATCTTTGGACAAATAATTACCTTGTTGATCTGTGACTGACCACATAAAACCAAGCACAACAGTGTTTTAATCCATGTGCATTATCATCAATTATGTACAATAATGTAGTAACCTATGTGCATTATCTTTTCACTTCTTTCACACAACTTGTGAAATATGATCTAATATTTATGTATAGTATATACTGGGCAACAGTTTTTCTTATTATTTGATTGCAATGTGAAACATTACTACATTGTGTAATATTTATTTTTTTAACTACTTTTTATAATGTGCAATATTACTTTTAATAGTTTTACTTTTAAATTTTATTTTACCTGTGCAAATGGCAGTAAACTCAAAGTAAAGCAAAGCAACCATTTAAAATAAAATAAAATACTCAAGCTGGGCACCCAAGTACTCAAAATGATCTCTGTGACCTGTAAAAGGGTTGTGAAACTGGCACAGATGATCCTGCGTCTCACATCGAAAGCCTAGTTGTCTTACTGCACTTACTGCACTTAGCAGTTGCTTCACTAGGGTGGAACCTGAACACTGTTTGAACTCTGCTCTCCCACACACACCCTACCTCCTTCACCCACCCGCAGAGTCCACGAGCTGCCCTAGATCTTCATCTCTCTATAACACAGGTGTCAAACTCAGTTCCTGGAGGGCCACAACCCTGCAGAGATTAGAATCAACCCTAATTAGGCACACCTGGGCCCGTATTCACAAAACATCTTAAGGCTATAAGTAGCTCATAATCAGATTGTTATCAATCTGCCTTTGAACTTAAACGTTTTAGAAACACTCTGCATTTGTCTGTACACATATGTTTTCCCACACATTTGTTTTGGTTTTGAAGGTTATACCAACTAGAAATTTTCCTTTGTTAACACGTTGGGCAAGACATAACAGCTGTTCTTGCGTCCCATTTGGTTTTCTTTTAAGTTTGCATATCTTTCTATCAGCCATGATTATTCTGTTCTGTTAATAAAAACGCTGTTTTTATGCATATAAGCTAACTGTTTATGAGAAGCACACATGTAAAAGGCTGACAATCAGCTGAACATATACTTGTTTAATTAGTGACACTTAGCTTGCATTTTAAAATCTTTTTGAATCTATTTGAATGTGGCAACATTTAAAAAAAATATATTTGAATATGGCAACATAATACTGCGCTCTAAAATATTTCTGTGAACAAATCTCTGACAGAGACTCCTCCCCTATCAGCCAATCACTGTGTGCACTGTGACAAACTTTTACTAAGGAATAAAGAGAAGTCTTAAGCTAAGAGTAAGGGAGGGGTTGACCTCGTTGCTACGGATGATGTTAGCATGATTACTAACTATGCACACAGTGATTGGCTGATAGGAGAGGGCTCTCTGTCAGAGATTTAGGCCTATTCATAGAAATATTGTAGAGTGCGATATTATTTTGCCACATTCAAATAAAGATTCAAAAATAACAAATGTTGCCACATTCAAATAAAGATTTTAAAATACAGGCTAAGTGTTACTAATTAAACAACAATATGTTTAGTCTAAATGCCAGCCTCTTACATGTATGCTTTGTGTAAGCAATTATTGAATATATGAGCCTTTTCATTAACAGAGTAGAATAATCATGGTTGATAGTAGGGCTGAGCAATATGGCAGAAAAATTAAAATCCCGATTGTAAACATGGACCCGTTTCACTGTTGCACTCGTGTTTCCTGCAGGGTCCTCATTTTAACATGGGGAGTCTATGGGATTGACTCCCTTTTGAAACCAGTCTCTAGCGGCCAGTCGATGAATTGCAGTTTAAGTCACTTCCATGTTGGTTTCAAAAGAGAGAGCGGGAGGTTGCCGCTTGTTTCGGACGCTTCTTGATGAGAGCACATCACACGTGAGCGGTTAATCATGTGCGCCGACATGCGGTTGGATCGTTCTTTTCTTTTTTACGGTTATCATTGGCATATTGCCAAAGTGTCTAATTCTGAGTTTTTGTAATATTTCTATTCAAAATCACGATGTTGTGAGGCAGCTAGCCGGCAACAGCCATTTTAGGATAGTTTGTGGCTTGGTCTTAGTGTCTTAGCAGTCCTCTTCACTACTCCTAACGCAGGGGTGGCGAAGGTTGGTCCTGGAGAGCCGCAGCCCTGCACAGTTTTGTTGTAATCAAACACACCTGAACAAGCTAATCAAGATCTGAAAGGTTACTAGAAAGCTACAGGCCGGTGAGTTTTTATTAGGGTTGGAGCTGAACTCTGCAGGGCTGTGGCTCTCCAGGACCAGAGTTCGCCACCCCTGTCCTAAAGTTTCACAGACTTAGGAGCTAGTTTTAGTGCTAAAACGCTGTGTGAAATACTCTTAGAAAAAAAATGTAGGAGTCCTAAATTTAGGACTGACACGCCTATTATTTTTAAGATTTTCTCCTGAATCTGCAAGTTATGAGCTACTTTGATCTACTTTATGATCTATTGTTAATAGGTTTTAAGGGAAAACTTTTAGCTAAAAACCTTTACTGTTATTTAGGATAACTCTTAATGATAAGATGAAATGTTTTGTGAATATGGGCCCTGTTCTATTAACACCAGGCACCAACTTATTCAGTACAAGGTGTTGCATAGACTGCATTACTCTAGGGTTAAACTTAATACTTTTTATCCCACTTTTTCCTCTTTCTGCAGTAAGTGTGAAACTGCTGAGGGTTCTCTTGGTCATCTTTTCTGGGCATGCCCTAAATTTGGTGAATTCTGGTCAGAAGAAGTTTATGTTTGTGAGCTTCCATTAGATCCTGCTACTGTTGTTCTTGGCTTTTCAACCTCCTTGCAACATCTTAACAATGCTTTTCGAATGCCAATACAGTATGGTACAATGACTGCAAAAAACCTATTCTTTGCATGTGGAAGAAAACAAGGCCACTATTCAAGATCTGGTTGTCTGAACTTTCCACCACCCTTCATGTAGAAAGGCTTACATATAGTATGTCTGGAAAT
This sequence comes from Labeo calbasu, assembly GCA_019740295.1. NCBI lineage: Eukaryota > Metazoa > Chordata > Actinopteri > Cypriniformes > Cyprinidae > Labeo > Labeo calbasu. The sequence goes on from JAHKKF010529143.1 coordinate 8,914, forward strand.
ATAGATTTATTTGAAGCTTCTTGGAGGCCTTCTTTGACAAAAAAAATAAATTAATTAAAAATCAATAAAAAATCTTATGCATTCAATGAGAGAGGAAAACAGACTTCTCTACACTGGAGGAAAAACTTACAGAGTAGTATTATTATTCTTATTTTTAGCCAAAATAATGTGTTGTGAGCATTATGAGTGCACACATGTATTATAATGTTTCATTCATACAGGAAATCATAATAAGGACAAAGGTATGCGCTATCGTGTAGCTGAATAAAATTCAGATAGAGACGTTTTTATTGATGAAACATGGAGGCATATCTGTACGATTGTAAGTAAATGGTTTAACTCTGATCTTCAAGCCATATCGGCTATTTTTATATGAATAAACTATAGATGCAATGTAATGCTAATCAACAGCCTTTATGACTTCATAGAATACTATATAAAATAAAGATTTTGGCTCGTTCTGTGATGTGAAACCACATGAGATCGCAAAAGAAAGTTATTTCAAACAAAATCCATGCACGTGTTCTCCTGAGGTAAATTTGATCGCACAAACTGTTTTTTTCCATATGTTCGACACATATGCTGCATTGTACAGCCCTGGTGCGTCACCTGTTATGTAGTCAGAAGGTGTGTGCAGCTTTAAGTTGCGCTGTGCACACCGATTGGTGTATGACATTAAAATACCTCAAAAGCGATGTAAAAGCCGTGCTATCTGCGGTCTATAGCTCTTGTGCTACTTTGATGTCAAACATGTATCTTTCTGTGCAGCATGATTCAAGTCGTATGCACCTAAAAATCCAATTGACAACCTCGTGGCCGCTGGGCCCTCCCCTTAAGGCGGGGCCCTAGGCGACCGCCTGTATAGCCTGTTGGATGGGCCGGTGTTGTGCCCAATTCTGACCCCCGCCAGATTACTACCCCTCTCAGTATTAGTAGGTTTAGGGTTAGGTGTGGGAGAGGGGTTAGGATTAGGGGTGGGGTTAGGATTAGGCAATCAGGTAGCGATTTCAACGAGAGGGGGTAATAATTTGGTGGGGGTTGAAAATGGGCACAACACCGGCACTGATGTGATCATTACTTTCTCTTTTCTAGGTATAATGCGAATTAAACACAAACGAATATCTCATGTCTCACCTAATCTAAATCAGTTTTGCAACCACGGAAAAATGGTAATAAAACAGGATTACGTTTACCTCATTCAGTGTCCAAAGCTTGTTACTTTGCTAGAAAACTGCCTATGTGCAATTTACATGTTTGGATACTTTTTCAATTCACATTTTCATTAATGTTATGTATATTATTAAGTATTATGTCTATTATGTTTTATTCATTTAAAAAGGGCTACACAGCAGCACTCATGTCCTGGCTTGTCTTAATATTCAAATAATATCTAATGTATGATACTAATTATGATATGCTAATGTTCGTTGTTCTCTCATTTTTTCTGACAGACTGTGAGTGAGAAAGGCTGGTGAGACTTACTAAAAGTATCCATTATTGTACATTTATTTACTCATTTGACATTTACATCGTAGCACACTTCTGTAATGTTCTGTATTGTACTTCTGTTAACTTTTTATTAGAAAAATAAAAAAAAAATGTCTGTGAATCAGTTTTGTTTTTAAGATGTGGGTAACACGTTATAATAACGTTCAGTTGTAAGTAATTTATAGGCAATTAGTTAATGATGAAATAATCATTTATAAAACATTTATAAAAGATTACTAAGTGATATGCTAACAATTTGTGTATGTTTTGTTAAATCATTTCCAAGTGATTTACAAGTAATTAGTTAATAATTAACTAATCATTTTCAAAACATGACTAATAAGTGATATGTTACTATTTTTATCTATGCTTTTTAGATTAAGTTATAAATCATTTACAAGTGATTAGATAATGATGAACTAATAATTTATAAAACATCACTATACGTTCAAAAATGATTAATATGCTAACGATTTACGAATCTGTCGTAAGTTATCTTTAAAAAAAATAGAATATCATGAAATAATCAAACCTTAGTAGTTAATAAGTTACTAGTTAATATATTATTAATCAATTATAAATAATTGAAATGTCAGTCATTGAAATGTTTACCCTCCATTGAAGATCACATCATGAATAAATCATTTACAAATCTTTCTGCATCCCCCTAATCTAAAGTGTAAATAATTCATCAGTTGTGTTTACTCATCATTCGTAGATCTTTCCCCCCAGTGTGTATACCCACACAACCTGTAAATAATTTATTATTATTTAAAAAAGAAAATAGTTAATAGTTAAATAATTGCATTTTGTGCTTTTCAACATGTCACTTATTAATCATTTATAAACACATAGTCATGTTTTGTAAATGATTAGTTCATCATTAACTAATTACTTGTAAATTAACTTGTAATTGACTTGTAAATGAATTAACAAAACATACACAAATTGTTAGCATATCACTTATTAATCATTCGTCAATGTTTTGTAAATGATTATTTCATCATTAACTAATCACTTATAAATGACTTACAACTGACTGTTATTATAAAGTGTTACCAGAATACCATATGAGAAGACCATATATCAGCCACATCTGTTTTTATGATTTGGCTCATTTTGGGTTGGGTTGTGGCACTGTTTTGGTTCAGTTCTGGCTAAGAACTGGCTGTGGACCAGTTTTGGGCAGGCAAACAAATACTAATCTTGTCCACGCTTTAGCTGTTGATATGGGCCAGATCCAGGCCAAAGGAAATTTGCTGACCAGGATAGGTCTAACTCAATCTGACATAACGACGAAAATTAATTAATGAGCTGTTGCACTGCCGCTGGGACTGATGAAGTAGAGAAAGTAACAGCAGTTATCAAATGACTAAATTATGATATTTGCTCAGGTGGGTGCGGGGGTGGCGGCGTGGTAGCTCAGGCTCACATAGTCACAGGCCACTATTGTTAAGTCGGTCGGCATGGCAGCTCAGGCACACATAGCCATAGGCCACTAGTGTTAAGCCGATGAGTGTGGTAGCCCAGACACACATAGATAGTAATACATGCGGTTCACATGGCTCTTCAGAGCAGCAGCAGTACATATGTCCTGGTGATAGATGTTTTGTCCATTCTATGTCTCCTGCTTGTGTTATTTCATGTATATGTGCAGAAGCAGTATTTCTTTCATGCTCACAGCAACATGTTGTGGATGTATTGGCAGAAGGAAGTCTCTGTACTTGCTCTATCACAGCAGCAGCATAGCAGATCTATTCCACCAAGACCAAATACATGGTGCTGTAAAGTCTGTTGTCATGTGTGTCGATAAGGTGATCCAGGTTGCAAAACATTATAGTCCCGTTTTAAAACAGGAGAAAAATGCATAACAGTGCAATACAAAATTGCAGTCTAGCAGTGGGGAGCTGTAGTCTTGGATTATGCACCAGGTCTGGTTGGGCTCTCGCTATCATGAATCCTGCCCTTGGTCATCCGTCTGCCCGCCACCAGAGGTCGCCTGTGAACCATATTGACTCTCACAAGGTTCCCAGGGGTGGGGAACCTTTTTCTGTCAAGGGCCATTTACATTTTTGCAACATCCTTTAAGGGCCATACTAAATTATTTAACACATATATCACTAATCTCTCTAATGTGATGGTTGGAACTGCTTCTCTTTGGTGAGGTGTTTGTTGGCAGTGATGACGATGCTACTCGCAGCTGGTTTTCCAGGTTTGGATCAGTCAGTCTTGGGCAGGATCGAATCTTTGCAAGAGTCAGTTTTGAAAAGAACTGCTCACAGCAGTAGGTCATCCCAAATAGAGATGCAAACTTCAGTGCATGTCTTCTCAGAATGGGAAAATCCTCAGAACTTACACACAGTTTATAGAACTCAAGCAGAGGGAGGTTGTTGTACTTTGCTTTGAGCTCATCATTGCTTTGCAGCTCAATTATTTAGTGTTGTAGGTTGTCAGGTACTTCAGATAGTTCCACATTAAATGGTGCAGCAAATATCTTCAGTTCATTTTGTTTAATTTTCATGTCCTGAAACATCTTGCCAAATGCCTGAAGCAGTTTTGCACACTCACCAGCATACTCAGTTGTCATAGTAGGCTTTTGTTCTTGTAGAGTAGGAAAATGCACAGTGTTACCCTTTTCCAGTTGCAATTGCCACAGCTTTAATTTCACCTCAAATGATTTTATGTGTGAAAGCAGAGAGCTGAGAAGCTAGTTTGGACCAGACAAGTGCTTGGTTATATCCACCACAAAGGCCAAATCACACAGTCATTTTGTCTTGCCGTTACGGACTCTGTTCGGCCCTCGTTTGAACTCTTTGACTGTCTGTTTGGATTATCCATTTGCCTCACTCCCTGAATTACGTTCGCCACAGATTGACTCTCGCCTTTTCCCTGGACTACTCTTGTATATTGCCCGTACTGTACTTGCTTGCTGATGTTCGACCCTGCCTGTTGTATGACCATGACTCTGTTAAATAAAAGCTTGCAAATGGATCCACCCGCTTCGTGTCTCCCTCGTTCCGTAACACTCGCATTAGGCAGCCATTCGAATAAATGTTTTTAACAATATGCATTTTGCATTTTAAACTTGAAATATCAGTTCACCTTCTTCTAATAAAGAGAATGGCTTCTGTTTCTTTCCCAAATGTTAGTTCTGGGAATTTGTAAGTTTGATGAGCTGGTACGAAATTTCACGAAAAAAGTTGTTCTGTTTTTGAATTATGCCTTGGTTTTTGCCTCCATTGCTTCCTTGAAGGAAAACGCCCCTGGTCTACCTACTAAATAAATATTACTATATTGAACCTAAGCTGGGCTAAAAACACTGCAACAGAGGCTGCATTTAATCAGACTCTTGACGAAGGCCAGGCTCAGATGTCAGTCCCTCATCTGTGTCTACAGCAGTGGCGTGCGGTGATGTTTTAAAATGAGAAGGCAGTTATATACACTAACACTTAATGTTTACACTACTTACAAATAGCTATAGATTCTATTTACACCTAGCAGGATTTTCAAATAGTAACAATTGTCTGCATCTCAATATTGTAGTACATTATAAAACAGTATGCAATAATAACATATTGAGTGTAAATTATACACTCAGGGTTTATGGAAATTATGGATTTCAACAACAACAACAAAAACTTTATTAGACGACTTTTAGGTTTTTCATCAATTTGCTGTTTCTATATTAATGTATTGATAATCAGAACAAATGAATAAACAAAATAAAGGAAAATACAGAATGAGCAAATTAAGTGATAAAAGATGCAGCAAATGAGTTTCAGTTTACACAGTCACTGGAAAAAATCCAAGAATACAATGATTAACAATAAGTACTCAGTTTCTCAGTTTGTAATGCCAAAAGCAAGCTCGCTGGGGCCAACGAAGAAATTTAAGGATCCTTTCAGTTCAAAAAAACAAACCAAAAATGTACTTCTGTATGTTTCAAACCATTTCATCACTGTTAGTTGGGAGCGAGGATACAAACGTTACTGGAACTACAACATTAGCTCAAGCAAACAAGGCCTACTCTGATGCACGAAGCGCTGATCCCCGCAATGGCATTGAATGAATGAATGAATTCCTCATTGCCGGAGGAACTCTGAGCATTACCCGGTAGTTTAGAGCATCATCCGGGATCTATGTCTCGCCGATTCTGCACAGAACACTCACTAGCTTGTGATAACAGAATAACTTAGCAGCACATGGGAGTTGCATCATCCGCACAAACTGGTAAACCAGGGGAAATGCTAGGAACTTTGGATTAAAGTCTACTTCCCTACATACACAGTTTTACAATAGTTACTCGGCTTTCGGTCAGAAAACCACTACTTTAGAATTAGAACACAAAATTGTCCCATTCTATCACTCCCCTCCTCTTCTCACTTTTCTGCCTTAACTCCTTTGCCTTAACTCGATTGGTTGTACATAAGGTAAGTATTAAAAATAAAATACACATTAACAATTGATAAATGAATGTTTTAACATAACATATACACCACACAATAAAAACAATAAATAAATTAAATAAGCAAATTAAATAAATGAACAAATTATTTCACAGAGCTACATATGGACAATTATCATCAATTATCATCTCTGGACAAATAATTACCTTGTTGATCTCCCCAACTTATATAATGTTTTGATCTTTGACTCACCATGTATAATCAAGCATAACAGTCTTAATCCATTTTGCATTATCATCAGTTTTGTACAATAGTGTACTCACTATTGCTGGGCACCCAAGTACTCATGTTGATCTGTGTGATTTGTAGAAGGGTTTTGAAACTGTCACAGATGATCTCACATCACCTCAGAGTGACCCAGCTCGACCTCCTTTTTCTGCACCGACCTGTCTAAGGGATTTCTCATAAAAACACACACACACACAATTGTATAGACTGCATACAATAACTTGTATACACACACCATGGGCGCCATGATGAGTTTTAAGGGGGGTATGCATGACAGAAATTGGGCCCCTTTCTTCCAGAGATGAATGTGTTTTTTCTTTTACCGCTTAATAAGGAATTTAAAAAAACGTAGAAAAAGTAAGATATTAAAATATTTTACCAGTTTATATTTATATTATTTCACGTAACACTGAAATGTTTTATTTCAAATAACTTTTTAAACCATGTTATATTGTATTATGACAAATAAGCTTATATGACACCAAAATGATATACCAGTTCAATTTTACAATTCTCGATTCCAATTTGAATTCCACAGCAAAAACGTCTACCCTAACAAAGTTCAAACATTTTATTAAAGACGTGAACAGTCAATAAATAAGAACAAATGAACAAATTACAAGCAGTAGCACAAATATATAAATACAAAAAATATACAAATTAAAGATGCTTTGGGTTTTTAGATTTGTACGTGTTCAAGTGAGACATGTTGTGGTAGTCGGTATTACCAGTGTTACCTGGTGTTAAGCCACAACCCCGGTTTCGTCACTTGCCCACCACGACACCGCCCCTCACCGTCGTTTTGTTTTTTATAGTAATAAAAATCATTTAGTTCAGTTAGAGAACAGGCAGTGAAATTAAAAACTGAATGCGGCTGCTTAATGCAGTGTGCAACAATCAACAGATGCATCAGAGATCCGCGGCGACAAGACAAGACGATGATAGAAGATTTAGCTTTGAACCGAAGCACATAACATGACCGCATAAAATTCAGAGACCTCCATGTTTACTTCTGTATGACAGTGCACTTTTTTTTTTTTCGCTCATGCGGGTCACTTCAGGAATGTCATTCATTCACATTGTAATTTGGCCACATTTAAAAGAAATATGGTGAGAAAAACAGCCATACAAAATAAATAGCAAGGTGTAAGCTATTTGTCCATTAAAGCTTAAATACATAGTAAATAAATAAATATCCGAAGTCGGGATTTGGGCCCCCTAC
>JAHKKF010529145.1:3047-13545 GCA_019740295.1 Labeo calbasu
CTTCACAAACAAACGTAATCTACTGCATCTTCAGTGGTTCAGATGTCGGGAGTAAATGACGACCACTATGTTCATTATTACATCCAGCAACACAACACTTCAATCGCTCAATCGGAGATATTCTTGTCTAACATCCCTGCTCTGGCATCAAAACATGGAAAGTTACTGGACTGTGACAGCTGGTCTAAGGTAAGAGCTCATGTCAATCAACTATCGTAGGAGCGGCCTCTGTCGGTGAACGGCTCGATTTGAAAAAGGGGATATTATTTTTACAGATTAATTAAAAACCACTGCATGGATTTTTATCATTATAGGGTAGATTTGTACATACACTGCCAACACACATTAATGTTCAAACAACATGAAAAAGTGAACTTAGCATCTGATGACCCCTTTAAAATTGCCACTTTTAGGGTATGAGCCAAAACACATTATTTTTTGTAAAGGCAAATGAGCTGGTGCTCCTGGGGAAGAGGGCGGAGCTTCAAGAGCTTATGCTTCTGTGCTGGCCTTTGCAAATAAACATTCCACTATTAGTACAAACCTATTATTATCTTTACAGAAAACGTACTCGGTTTAAAAGTCAGTCATCAATTGTCAAAGTCGATCGTACTGTGCATAATAAATACACGTTTATGAATTACACAGACAAGGAGCACTGTGCATTAAAATTAACTCATGTTGCCATCACATGCTTTTACACACTTCTTAAGCTCTGCTTGTGAATATGAGCTAAACAAATTCAAGCGGTCAACTTTACATTGTTTTCATATGCAATTTTTAACCACCACATTCCTATTTACAATCATTCTGGTAGCATGTGAAGGCACCATCAGTGAAAACAGGCAGAGGCAAAGGTAGCTTTAGCAGCATTAGCCTTACAGAGTGCCAAGAAGTGCTTTCAGAAAGGCAATTTGGAAAACAAACGCATGACTTACTTTGTCTGGAGCTGACATTTGCACACAAAGCATTGGTATTGATCCCTAAACATACAGGGAACTTTTTTCTGGGACATTTTCTTCAATAATGAAGTGTAACCACAGTGTCCTCAGCTCAGATGGAGGGAGTCTATGTAAACTCCTGAGTTTGTTGGTGCATCAGAAAACATAACACTTGTAACGCCTCTTTGGCACTGGCATATCTCCAGTAATGGTGGACTGCTGCTGATGATGTGTTTGTAGGGAGAATCTGAATTTGCTCCTTCTGAAAGACTGTTTATGATTTATTGGGATTGAAAAAATGAGTGGGTGGATTTTTACCATTTTACACACTCTGCGGCCACAGAAGTGTGTTCAAACACCTTATAAAAGTGATTTTTGCATAATAGGTCCCCTTTAAAGCCCATTTCTTTAATTTGACTATCTTTCTCAATCATTTTGATGAGTGCTGTTAGACTTCTGAAGTATACTATCCTAAAAAATTAACAAGCAGAACATTGTGTAAAGAAACATAGAAGAGCAGCATCAACACTCTTAAAAATAAAGGTTCCAAAAGGGTGTTTTTTCAGTGATACCATAGAAGAACCATTTTTGGTTCCCCAAAGAACCTTTCAGTGAACAGTTCTTAAAAGAACCATGTTGAAGAACATTTTTATTAATCCGAAGAACCTTTTTCGGCTATAAAGAACATTTTCTGCCTTTGAAAGGATGTTCAAGGTTCTTCATGGAACCTTCAATGCCAATAAAGAACCTTTGTTTTTAATAGTAAAGAATATCAGATTGGCCATATATGATTGTTGTGAGGGGCTTCTCAAAGTCTTTGGAGTTATGACACTGGCACTGTGGCCAATTCAATTTAAATAAACACCCATTAACTGAAAGGGAGCCAAATCTTTAATTCTCAATTTTGCACAATCCTAACACCCAAAAATTAATACTACCTGAATATGAATTAGTGTATAAATCAGAAACCTTGCAATGTTGTGGATAAGAGATACAAAAGTGTTCATAGAAAGCAAAAGACTCTGGGCGGGAACTGTCCTAGAAATAGTCATTTCACTCCCACAGTTTACATGTCAAAATCAATAAAGAAATGAATGATGAAGCGAGCTGACAAAACTCAACGGTCTTTGCATTTATTCATAAATCAGTGCTTTAAAGAGATCAACAAAAAGGTGAAGAAAACTTTAAAGAGCATGAAATGGAATTCTGCCTCACAAAAGCTTTACATTTTTTTTGCATGAAGCCTTTTGGCACGGCATTCTGCAATGCATATGTTCAATGTGACGTGTCAAAGTGAGTGCTCTTATTAGTGAAATGTGACACACACGGCAGCTGGCACTGAGTAGCCCGTGACAGCTATAATCAGTGTGTCCTCAGCAGGATCGCTTCGGAGCGTGTGTTTAAAGAACGATCCCCAGCACTCTCTGGACGTCAGCGACTGTGTATGATTTTGAATCTGTTGTGTCAACTGTTCTTCGGGCGACTTGACAAAAGACCCATGGGGTGACTCTTCGCCTCGTCTCATCCATCTGAGAAGCCAACCGTTCTGTCCAGGCCAACCTTTCCCAGAGCATGCTGGGAGTCACAATACCCAGCCTTCAGCTCATTGGTTCCGCCCTATTAACAGCTTGTAATCTTCTCATATCCATGGCCGCTGGCCCAGAGCAACACGTCAAGCAGGGTTCGCAGCGCTCTGAAGCTCCAGACAGCTCACCTCCCCCACGTCAACTTTTTCGCAGCATCTCCACCAGATATGCATTCGTAAAAAGTGAACGCGAATCGTCTGACGGAGTTTGAGGCCCTCCAGTCTCGCCCTCCACACCTGCTTCCCTCCAGGGGAGAGGAAGAGAGAATAAAGTTGTGACATCTGTTAATTTCTCATTAGAACTTTTCTTTATGCAGGTTTGTTGGTGTGCGAGACAGCTCCGCAGTACGTGCAGTACGGGCACAAGCTGGCGAAGGGCTGGCCAGCCGGCGGTTGAAATATCACGCTCGGCATTTAGCAGACGTTTCTCGGCGTCCATGGTCTGGTAATGAATATGGAAGCAGACCTTCTCCGTTTCAATGTTACTGATTTTTTGCATCAGCTTGTGTTGTGACCTTCCACATCATGAAAAACAGTTAGCAGTGCAAGCTGTCAAAGTTAGCACAGGTAGTCCAACTTCTTTATGCCCAATGTTTCCTTGTTGTTTGTAGTTTTGCTTCTGGGTAATTAAGCTCAGGTGTCTGTCAGAGAGGCATTGTGTTTCCACTGGTGCACAGATTTGTTTTTAGTCACCCGTTTTGCCTCTGTGCTGCCGTATTCGTGTTATCTATCACATAAACTCAAGGAATAAGGAAATGGAGTGAGTAATTTGTTGTAAAATGGGTGGTTGATAATATACATATGTAAGACAATAACTTGGATTTTTTTTAAATGACAGGAAGGCCTAAAGATTGATCATTTATTTACCCTCATGTTGTTCCAAATGGGTATGATTTTCTGAGGAACACAAAAGCAGCTGTTTTCCAGAATGTCCTGGCATCTCTTTTTTATACAGTGAAAGTGACTGGGGCTGAAGCCAATATTACCTGTTTGACATATTCCTCAGGTTATCTGTATGTTTAAGAGAATAGGTTTTACAACATTTTAGGACTCTTTAATGTAAATAATTAAAGAAAAATCCATGTAGTGAAGGTTTTAACACTACATCAATTGCTTTGATTGTTTGATTAATTGTCATTAATCAGTTACCCCCATGTCGTTCCAAACCTGTAAAAGCTTCGTTTGTCTTCAGGAAAAACAAATTCAGCTATTTTTGATGCATTCTGACAGCTCTCTGACTCTACCATAGACAGCAATGTAATTAACACATTAGTAACATCCGGATATGTAGCAAGGAGATCGGTAAAATAATCCGTGTAACATCAGGGGTTCAACTGTAATTTTACAAAGCTACGAGATACATTGTTTTCATTCAAATCAAAGCGTAAATAAATGTAGAAAACGTATCCGCATGGCGCAGCTGACACAAAACAGCATGTGCTGTTTGCGTTCAGTAGATACTCTCCAAAATGGCACTAGGGTGATGCAGAGGAGACAAATTGTTGAATAAAGTCGTTATTTTTGTTTTCTTTTAAGTTTTTTTTTATTCAAAAACAGGGTGTGGGCCCCTGATGTCACATGGGTTATTTTACCGATCTGATCGTGTTAATTACATTGCTGTCTATAGGAGGGTCAGAGAGCTGTCAGAATGCATCAAAAATATCTTCATTTGTGATCCGAAGACGAACAAAGCTTTTATGGGTTTGGAATGACACTGGGGTAAGTGATTAATGACAAAATTTAAATTTTGGGGTGGAGTAACCCTTTAATGGTGATTAGGGCTATATATTTTCAACAGCAGTTATAAATCAGTATAAGAAATGTATAAATAAATGCATAAATAAATACATTAATTAATGGAAATAAGAAAGTAAAATGTTTTATTGCCATACACATGGCACACTAAATTATTGTAGATTTTCATGTATAACCACATTTAGGAGTTTTTTATACTATGTAAACATTTATTTTTTATGGCCTTAAATTTTGAAAACACTTTTTGCATTTTGTTATAGATCCATGGGCACTCAGCAATTTTGATTCATCCCTCAGTGAACAGAAAACATTTTAACCACACATTTGATACAGAGATAATAGGCTGAAAAAAATTGTCTTCCCTTTTAATATGGCATGAGGGCAGTTGAAACATATTTTTCATAAGATTGCATTAAAGGATTAGTTCACTTCCAGAATAATTTTTTTTTTTTGATGATTTACTCACCCCTATGTCATTCAAGATGTTCATGTCTTTCTTTCTACAGTCAAAAAGAAGTTAAGGTTTTTGAGGAAAACATTCCAGGATTTTTCTCCATATAGTGGACTTCAATGGAAGCCAATGGGTTAAACATCCAAACTGCAGTTTCAATGCAGCTTCAAAGGGCTCTACACGATCCTAGCTGAGGAGTAAGAGTCTCATCTAGCGAAATGATTAGTCATTTTCTAAGAAAAAACAAACAAAACAATTCTATACTTTTTAACAACAAATGCTCATGTTGCATTAGCTCTACAATGTGTATGCACAATTTGATGCATTACGTAATCACGTTGAAAATGTTATGCAGGGTTAGCTCTTCGTCTGTGTACTCAAGTTCAAGAAGGTAGGGTAGGGCGAAAAACTCTTATTTTCTCCTCCAATTTAAAAATCATTCAACATTTCACTTTTTTGTAAAGGGCTTTTAACTTTCTTTGCATGTTTGCTTTGTAAACACTGGGTCGGTACTTCTGCCTACGCCATGTACAAGTATACAAATTTTTATTTTTGGAAACTGACCTATTGTTTTGCTAGATAACACCCTTATTCCTGGGCTGGGATTGTGTAGAGCCCTTTGAAGCTGCATTGAATCTACAGTTTGGACGTTCAACTCGTTTGGTCCCATTGAAGTCTACTACATGGAGAAAAATCCTGGAATGTTTTCCTCAAAAACCTTAATTTCTTTTCTACTGAAGAAAGAAAGACATGGACATCTTGGATGGGATGGGGGTGAGTAAATTATCATGAAATTTTTATTCTGGAAGTGAACTAATCAAGTTATCGTGCATGTGTGTGTTAGCATGTGTGTCTCAGAGATGGGAACCCCAGCGGTGCCAAGCGAACACCACCTCAGCCAGGCGTTTTACTGGTAACCACAGGAAACAGGCTTGGTGTGAATGAGCTGATTGAGCCCCCAGGTGCAGCTCCAGAGACCCAGCCCAAGCTCGCCGGCTTGGCCCAGACGGAGCACACTCTGACCCCCACAAAGACAGCCCTCATCTCCCCCCTCTGCCTGGCTCCACCGGTCCCTGACCCGATCCAGCCTCGCCATGAAACCCACGGAGGCAATGGGTGCTGGGGGCAGGGGGTACGGATGTGAGCCCCCCGGCACTGCGCCACCCCATTCAGCCCCCCACAAGCTGGAAGGAAGGACGGAGAGAGCGGGAGGGGGGCGGTGTTGCGGGTGGACACCAGGTTCTTTCTTTCCCTCTCTTTTTCATCTCTTCTCTCTGTCTCTGTGTCAGAGCAGGTGTCCCTTTCGGCCCTCTCTTCTCGCCCTCCCTCCTTTCTGTCGCCGTTTCTTTTCACACACACGTTCACAAACATACAGCTGACGAACATCCCAGCTCTAATCCATCACAGGCTGTCTTTTATAGGTCAGCTAGAGGCACACACACTTCCACGCACCCCAACACACTGGCAGGTTGTGTTCTGTTGCCCTGCAGGTGCCTGGCGTTGCCATTGCTCTTTAAATTCTCTTTCCTGTCTGAGCCTACGAGTATGTGCGCATGGATGCCATGATACCATTCACCGGGACCGGGTGCCGCCACCTTCTTACCCTCCTCTCACCCCTGCCAGACAAACAGGAGATTCTATGTTCTCACCTCCTGCTCTCAACGTGAACAACATGCTTTCTGTTTACGTCTCTTCCTTCCTCTCACGTTTCCAGAGAGGCTAAATGAAAGTGTGTCAATAGTTTGGGAAAAGAGATAATTACACCGTTTGTATGTTTTGCAATCAGCCCTACCCTGGGTATGTCCGGTGCGCCACCTGTGACGAGAATCATTAGGCCTTCTGTTTGTTCATTTGCCTCCTCATTCAATATATCCCACGCATGCAAGAACGTATCACAGTATTGCATTGATATAAGCAGAAATAAAGACATCTTCAATCCCATTCATTAAACGTGCGGCATGTGCTCACGATCAGGATTTTCAACCATTGGAAATGATGATCAAATCATTAGCATGGAGGGCAGATGAGGGGGCGTCAGGAGCAGAAAAAGAGAGAGAGAGTGAAAGAGTAACTCATTAGCTCATTACAGCAGTACTTCTCTCATATTCTTCGAATGGTTAGGGAGTGAGTGTGTTAGTTAGCCACAGTTTAAAGATCTCCATGAAGGACAACTACATGGACAAAAGAGCAAACAACCTCTAATTGAGCATTTAACATTTAACCATTAATGTTTTAAGGAAGATTAACTCATGACTAGGTGAAAATGGACTTTAAGAAGTGAACTGCTTTATTGTTGCTTAAAGAATCCCTGGAAGAAGTTCTGGAGTGTGTGGACCAAGAGCTTGAAGGTAAAGTATTTGAGCTTTTAAGGAGATCTCCCAAAAATGAACATGTTGCCATAATTTACTCAATCTTGTGTTGTTCCAGTGATGTTCTGTTCATGTTGTTCTTTCTTCTGTGAAACACAAAGGATGATATTTTGAAGGTGTTTCCATGCAATAAAAGTCAAAGGGGTCTAAAGTTGTTTTGGACCCCACTTGAGTTTGATTGTAAGGACATTTCCAAAAATTCATCCCATAGAAGAAAGTCAAACTTCATATGGAAACATTTGGAATGACATGATGGTGAATAAATAATGAAGAATCATTTCAACACATTCTGTAAATTCCTACAATCTTTTCTATTTGATTCAATTGTCTTACATGTGTTGTTTTAATATTGTCTTTCAGAATGCAGGCTGTGCCTGGTTTTAGGTGCAGAGAGCAGGGCGAGAGCTCTTTGCAGCAACTCATGCCAAGAATGGTACGGGTAACGGGAGCAGGAGGTCCAGGCTCAAACGCTGGGGGTATTCAGGGGCCTCTCAGATCTTCGAAACCTCCTCGTGAGCTTAGTGTGGAGGAGCAACAGGAGCTACGAAGAAAGATCAACAGCCGTGAGAGAAAGAGAATGCAGGACCTCAACGTGGCCATGGATGCTTTACGGGAGGTCATGGTGCCCTACTCTTCTCCCACCGGTGTAGGTGGAGCACTGCAGCACCCTTACCTACCCCCTGGAGCCCCTCCGACTGGACGGCGCCTGTCTAAGATCTCCACGCTGGTGCTGGCCCGTAACTACATCCTGCTTCTAGGCTCCTCCTTGCAGGAGATGAGGCGTCTGCTGGGCGAGGTCAGCATCGGGATGGGCGTCAGTGGGACTGTACCGCGTCTGCTGCTCACAGGGGGGTGGCCGTTTCTTACCGGGCCAGGACAGCTTCTGCTTTCCCCTCCTGAGCAGCAAATGGGCGCAGCAAAGTGCCCCCTTCTATCTCAGGGGAGCCAGGAGGAGCCCTTGGCATGGGGGCCAGGCAGCATGTCAGAGAGCACGGTGTGCCAGTGTGGGGTGTGTCGGACCCCACGGGTGGTGCACGTTAATCCCGCCACACGTTTCCCAAAATGATTCCAACATGAGTTGTAGAAAGTTTTAACAAATGACAATTCAACAAGCAGTTTTTAAATCTGTGTGAAGGGTGTCTGAGTGAATTTTTGGTAGCACTTTACAGGTTTAATTTGTTAACCTTAGGAATAGTTCACCCAAAAACTAAACAGTCATCTTTTTCTCACCATCATGACGTTTACAAACCTGCTTTCTTTGGTGGAGCACAAATAAATACATTTTTATGTTCAACAGAAGAACGAAAGTCACATGATTTTAAAAAATGAAGTACAATCAAATCAAAAATTATTCAGACACAAGATATAATTTTTGATATTTTTTTTACTAGTTGGTGCAGGACACTATCATTCTTTTATGTAAGTGAGGATAGCAAAATTAATTAAAGTGTGACATATACCCAAAAATTCTTCATACAACAGACTACCGTAAAATTGATAAAAAAAAAAATCTGGGACCAAAAATTTGATTTGACACCTTGACCTGACCATGTTTTGTTACATACCTTTCTATCAAAGTTATATGACATTATCAAGATGAATTTGGCATAGTTTAACTCTTAGGTTTTTATCATATTTTACTACCATTTCTAAACAAACTGTGATAATGTTAAACATTTTCGAAGGTGTCTGAATAAATTTAGGTTCGACTGTAATTAATTTGTGATTATCAAGATGAATTTGTTCTAACACAGTTTAACACTTGAGTTCTTGTCATATTTTATTACCATTTTCTATAGCGAATGAACTGTGATAATTTGAGAAATGTTGAAGGTGTTTGAACAAATTTTGGTTTGACTGTATAAACGAACGCTGAGCACAACTTTTGCAGCATTCATTAAATTTTGGTTAATGTTCATTTCCACATACTAATACATTTCTTACATTTCAAGTGGTATAAACTTGAATGTGCAAATATACATTAGCTAACTGAATTTTTTAAGTGGTTGTTCTCTCCTTTTGTCTTTCCTAGGAATTAAACTTGTTGTACCGAAAGTGTGTGTGTGTGCGTCTGTTGTTTGAAACTAGTGCAAAAGTTCATCTCTCAGCACATTTCCTGTTTTTTCATCTCGTTCTCTGTCATAGTAAGCGTATGCATGTGTGTGTGTGTGCTCGGCTGCATCCAAACGGATTGAAATAATTAATTGTGCACCCCTTTTGCAGCACAAGGACGGAGCCTTTCTTTCACCCCAGCCTTCCCTGAACCCAACCCATTCAACTCCCCAAACAAACCCCACATCAAACCCGGCAGCCCCATAATAATTAGCCCACACTCTTTCTCCAGCCTCACCATCTTTAATCCACTCCCTCGTTCTCTGCTTGTCGGGGTAAATGCGTTTACACGGGCCGGTGTGGCGCCATTCATTACTCTCTGTGAACAGCATATTCAAACGCCCGGAAAATGTGTTTCCACCAAAGGAGTTCACTTACCTAAATTACAAACAACACCCTCTCCAGCACCCAAACTCTGACATCCACCCCTCCGAAGACTGGGCGGTTGAAAAAAAGAAGCAATTCTTTCAATCTCAGGGCACGGTGAAAGCCGTGAAAGGAGGGAAAAGCAATTCCATCTTGTGGATAGGGGTGCGTGAATGAGAATGCAGATTATAATCATAAGAATAATGATAAAATACGAGGAATAATCGGCCCCACTGCAAAAGGGGATTAGTCCGGCCAGGCGCGTGAAAGAGGGCGAGAGGCTGAATGGAAGGAGTCTGTTGCCCATCGCCCGGGACAAAAGGAGAGGTAGATGCCATTAAGTGAGATTAGGGTTAATAGGCCTTGATTTTCTTACAAGGAGGTAAAAAAAAAAGAAAAAGAAGTACAGAGGGGGGAGAGGTGGGACAGAGAAGTAGGAAAGATCAAAGTAAGACGCCCCGACTTAAAACCCTTCTCTTTGCGAGGACGCACACACACACACTTTAACTTGCCACCTCTTACATTTACATATAGCTGCCTTATGTCCGCTGACAACTTGAAGAGATTACCTCACTAATTTTACCTCACTTCAGTGCTTTTCTTAAAGCCATCTTCTCCTGTCGCTCTCTCCTGAGGTGATAACTTTCTCTCTGATGATGGTGGGCGTATTGTGAGAAGGATGTAGGGGTCTGCTCTCTCTTTGTGCTCATTCTTCAGCTCATCAGTGCAGCTAAATCCAGCCAAAACAAAATGAGACAAAAGAAGAGAAAGTAGAACGGGGTGTCCTATTGTTCTCCACTAAATGCCAATGTGCCCTGGTATACTTCACTGATATATGGCCTGACCAACCACTGTGTGTGCTGGAGAGAGAGAAACTGACCTCTGTACTGTGAATGCACAAATTCTCAGGCATATCGAT
>JAHKKF010529147.1:647-38832 GCA_019740295.1 Labeo calbasu
AGAAGTACCGACCCAGTCTTTGCAAAGTGAACATGCAAAGAAGATCAAACACCCTTAACAAAAAAGGTAAAACAGTGATATAGGACGACTTTGAAGTTAAGAACATGAGATGGGAGTTTTTCGACATACCCTAACTGTCATGAACCGGAAAGAAACAGATCAGGCAGAGTAAGACAAGACGAGCGTTTGACATTAAAAAGAATATAAATTATATTATTTTTAAAAAAATAACTGATCGTTTCGCTAGATAAGACCCTTCTTCCTCAGCTGGGATCGTTTACAACCACATTTGGGATCGTTTGAAGCTGCATTTTGGAAGTTCAAAATCGGGGCACCATAGCAGTCCATTATATGAAGAAAAATCCTGAAATGTTTTCTTCAAAAAACATAATTTCTTTATGACTGAAGAAAGAAAGACATGAACATCTTGGATTACAGTTAATGTACTCACCCCCTTGTTTTTTACAAGATGTTGATTAAGAACGTCATTAAGGAGTAAAAGGTGAACTTACGACTAAATTTAGCTGCAGTGTGTACGTGGCCATTGTAGGGTGGTTGCATCCACATACTGCTAATACACATTTATAAGTAAACACCAAGCAAAAGTTAATTTTGCATCCGATGTCCCCTTTAAGAAAAATCGTGCAGAAAATAGGTTGTACACATAATATGGATCTCAGCTAAATTTATTTTTTTTAAATGAATTCCAATACATAAATCAGACTGAATACCCATCATTATACAACAGTCAATAGCCTATATAGCTGAATAATCTCCTACTTTTGTGTCTATAGTAAAAGTGTGTGCTTTGGATTGAAACGCTGACACAAATTTAATCATAACTGCCAGTGTCTTAGGGTTTTGACCATACTGTCAAACTGAATTAGGAGATCAATCTACACTTCAAAGGTCAAATAACTTGTGGTGGCATTTCATGCTTTTTTTTCTCTCCTTTGCAGTTTTTAATTGCTGTCAAAAATGGCTGGGTCACAAGGGACACAGCTGGAAAAGCCTTAACAGTTTGGCTGACTGAATTTCACTCTGTTTTAAGTCACATGTCAAACCACTTCACTAGTTTAAAAAAAAGTAAAAAATAAAAGCAGACACTCACGTTCTCCCATTTTGTTTCCATTAGCTAAGCCTTCTCTCAAGTGTTTTATCACATAACGTGAAGGCCAAGGGGGGGTGGGCCTGGAAATGACATTTGAGTCCACCACAACAATACATTTTCCAGGATTTTGCTAGATTGGCAAATGTGAAATTTCCATGAGCGTCTAAAATGGGATGTTTCAAGGTTGTCCAGACCATGCTTCTTGTTTTCTCTCTGTTGGACACTTATTAGGACCCATTTTTTACCAGTATGAAGTAAGGGATGGTAAATGGAAAACAGCTGTTGACCAAAGCAGCACATTTGAAACAAACAAGGCAAGTGGTGTGATGTTACAGTTCTATTTAGGATTCAATGAAAATTATTTGCAATGCATTTCATGATAAATACTGGGTTCATAAACGTTTGCATAATAATAAGGTTCAAGTTTCTTTGTAGGTTTTCTTCTGTAATTTGTCAGTTGCCACCGCCAGCCCAATGGACACGTGAGAGACATAAAAAGCTTACACTTCAAATGATGTGACATTCATGTAAAATTTATAATGTAATCCACTACTGCCAAAGAAGCAGTGACTGCACATTCACGATGGAACTTTAGATTGCGTAAAAAACAAATATACTCCAGATAAAGCTGAAGTAAACGGAACAGGGAGTCACAAGGTCGTTTACTGGAATGCAAATGTTATGTTTATATCTAATAATACCCATCTATTTCATTTGAAAAAATGACATGGCAATCCGCTGGTTTCACTTGCAGTGCAACTTTACGGGAAGCTTATATTTTCTATTGTCTTTGTGCAAGATAATAAAACAAAATGAATACTTTAAACGCCTCTCTGTTTATTATATCAATCCTTTTTATAACATTAAAGCTCTACTATCTGGCTAGTTAAGTGTTATAGTTGGAATCACAGAGCAATGATATATTACTGAAACATACAGTGGCAGCATTGCTTCGGTAGCATTTTTCTGGAAACGTTCTCCTGTAACAGGACGTCACGTGTACACGCAACTCTATAAAAACTCCATATAGCAATTTCATGCATGTGATGTGAAGACTGCAGCAATTTTGTAATTATGGACATGTGGGTCTGCAAGATTCTTTGGTCTCATTGTTTTTTTTAGATGAGCTTTGAGTTTTTCTAAAATAAATCTCTGAGCTTCATGTTAACCCAGAACAATATGGCATAAAAAGACAAATATATCCATGCAAGCTGAATTTAAACGACATAATATCATCTTTTATCTATAGAAAAGTGAATTTTCATTACGGATCAACATATCCAGACACAGTTTTGAGAAAACTGATAAAAATGCTAACCTAGCAACTAGAGCTGTCACGATTCCTCGATTCAATTCGAGTACTTGATTTTAAAAAAAATCCTCAATCCTCCGGCAAAATACCAGAAGTGGTGCATTCCACGGACGAGAATTCATGAAACGCATTAGACTGTTTTCCAAGGCTGCATGATATGTTCATTTTAAAATCATAATAAAGCATAATGCTATTGCGCATTCACAAACGCTATGATTCAGTTAAAGAAATATATGCAATGAAGATTTAATATATGCACTTTTAATTATTTATATGCGTGTAGGTCACATACGTGCATCTCCAGAGCGGCTCTGTTCGCAGTAAATGCTGCTCCACACAAACTGTTACCATTTACATGTGTGGAGCATCTCAAACTCCATCTCTGCATATTGCTGTGAATTTGGGTTTATTACAACATTCATCTGGAAATGCAATATGCGCCATTTCATCAGAATTGAAATAAAAATACATTTTGAAATAAATCAAATAAAAGCTCAAACCCTATGATTTTAAACGTTTTGATATCCACATCTTCAAGAAATTACAGTGGCTGTAGCATTTCTGTCGTCATTTGTTATAAAGCGTAATGTACATTATGTATTTTAACAGTTTTGTTCAATAAAACCATATGCTTTTGATACTTTATTTGAATTAATTGTTATTGCCTATTGATATGGGAAAAAATTAAAATCTAATTTTTTATTTTCAATTTTTTGACTGATTGTCGATTTTTTTTTTTACGATTTTTAACTAGTCAACTTGAAAATGTAACTTGAATGCAACATGATTTAAACTTTTTCTTTATTAACTATGGTGTACCACACATGAAGTTGTCAAGAAATCACTTATTAAATATCTTTGCAGAAAAGATGCATGAACTACAACTACATCTTGTACTAACTTGTCCTACATATACATATTATATGTCAAGAAATAATACAAGGAAAATGCTTCCAAAAAATTCAAAAGACAATTCAAATTCAAAATGACTAAAGTATAACACCAGTAGAATATTAATAACTATAAATGTTCTGTAAAAACAATGAACAGCAGCTTTCAGCCTGTCACCATGATGCAAACATGAAGTATCAGAAATACAACACAGTGATATTTCTATTAAAAATCACGATTCCTCGATTCTAAAAAATAAAATCCTGGCAGAACATTAAATTCTAATGAATCGATAAAATCAGAAAAATCACCCAGCGCTACCTCACTGCTATTCTATATGTATTTTAAGTCATTTTAAAGGCTATTGTTCACTTAGTTTTATTTTTATTACAACAAAAGAACTGATTATAGAAATCCGGTTACTCGATTTATCGTCAAATAAATCGACCGATTACTTGATTACCAAAATAATCATTAGTGACAGCCCTACTATCCGACTACAAAGCAAAACGTTACAAAGATAAAAGCTGAAAAAAAGGCAACATTAGCTTCCTTTGCTGAGGTTACTTCAAATTTGAATGAACAGAAAGAAGGTCATTTGAGCTCATGTGTTGTGTTGACTTGTACCTTGACAAGCAATTTTAAAAGCAGTTTATATTGTTGTGGTTTACTGATTTATTTCTTTGCCGTCAGTGTTGTTTGTTCTTTATATAGAATTTTATTTTGATATTCATGGCTGTGATTAAAAGAGATTGGTTACCATCACCCTATGATTTCCTATGAAAAACTGTTCACTCTGTGGGGACTCGTGTGTAAAATACGGGGGTCATGTAATGGTCGTTACTCACTGTTGTTTGCAACACCAGGGTGTAGCCTTCAGAAACCAAAGAATTGTAGGGTGAGCTGTAACCGATGCACCCTAAGGTTATGTAAGCAAAAGGGGTTCACTTCCAGTTCCTCTAGAGGAGAACGACTTCTGCAAGTGATTGACATTTCATTCAGCCGCCAAACAAATTGAGCTGTAAGCCAGTATTACATAAGATGTGGAGTAGCCGCAAGGCTTAAACCAAATTGTAGTTGACAAAGCAGATTCTCAGGGGCCAAGCTTCTGAAAAACAATGTAAACATAGCTCAGAATAATTTCGAAATCCATCCAGCAGCACCACCCTCGCATTGCATGCCTTATACTCAAGTTGCCGGCTTCCCAGCCGGTCATTTCTGTTCCGTTTTTTGATGAAACTGGAGTGTATCCATAAAACATTCCACAAGCAGAAAAAGGCAAAAGAACATATGTCAAAATGTCAGGGTGTAGCTACTGTAACCTTATGGCGGCTCTTGGCTTTAAGTTCATATATGTTGTTGGGCAACTAAATTTAAAGCTAATTGCTATGACAGAGATGAAAGCAAGGACACCCCCCTCCCACACCCCCATATACAAATATCATCATCATCAAATCTGTAATTACAAGGTTCAACAGAAGTACTTGGGCAGGGCACCTGCTAAAATTCATTCCTGTGGCACATTATTTCATGTATTTGTAAGATTAATTTACAAAGCATGGGACACATAACAAGCAGAACCACTTTTCCATTAAAATCTCTTTTAAAAAAACAGTTGACGAAGTGTGAATGTTTTTACATTTGTTGGTTAATTTCCTTGAAAAGTGTAAGCATTCCAACCAACCCAACACAGCTTAATGGCTTAACCAACTGCATTAGTTTGGGACGGGTCTATCTGTTTGTCCAGCCAATAGAAGATGGGGGAGTGTTTGGAAAACCTGTCTGATTTTATTTAGGGACCGTATTGTATCCGTTAGTTTTCTTCATCTTCTTCTGCTCTGGGAGTTTATGGCTGCACAATAAACTGCTTGCGGGAAAGTTATGAAATTTGCCACACAGATAGAAGACAGTCTCAATATTAACCATATCAAATTTGGAGTCTTCATTTCAAACTCTCTAGCGCCACCAATAGGCCAAATTTGCACTCACATTTCAGCTAATAACTAAAGATCTAGAAACTAAATTTTCATCTGATTCCTTGTCTCATAGCGAGTCGAATGCATACCAAACATTTTCTACGAATTTTTATAAATTTTAAGATTTTTCGCAGTGTTGAATTTTGAGAAAATTCAGCTTTTTTGAACTTCTGGCAAAAAATGATCAAAAGCTTTTTGATATACCAAACTGTTTTTTGTAAAGCGCATTAACGAATTTGACGAAGTTTATGCAGAAATGGACATGAGGCTATATCTCCGCAATGCTTTAGCGGATTCTGACAAAACTTGGTATGTGTTATAAGAAGCATGACCTAAGGGCACATGAATAGTTTCAGCACAGCACCACCTACTAGAGATTGACAAAAATTGACAGTTCTGCTTATAACTTTTGACCAGTTTGGGCAAAAAACGTAAGACTGAACTTGTTTGATTTGGAACAGTATAACGAATCAAACAATACCTTGGAGTTTATGGCAGCCAGATTTGGCTGAAATTTGGCACCCAGATTTAAGAAGGTCTCAATTTTACCCATATCAATTTTAGAGTCTCTATCTCAAACTCTTTCTAGCGCCACCAATAGGCCAAATTCGCACTCATATTTCTGCTAATAACTTTTAAACCATAAGGTCTAGAAGCAAAATTTTCCTCTGATTCACCAAAACTGCATCAAATCCTCTTCAGAGCATTCTGGCAAAAAGTTATCTAAAGATTTTAGATATACCAAACTGTTTAACAAATGTCATGAAGTTTGTGCAAAAATGGACATGAGTCTATATCTCTGCAACACTTTAGCGAAATTTGACCAAACTATGTGTTATAACAATCATGACCTGAAGGCACATGAATAGTTTCGCCACAGCGCCACCTACTAGTCAAAAGACATAAAAAATTGACATTTTTGCTTTTAACTTCTGAACAGTTTGTCCAAAAATCATAAGATTGGGCTTGTTAGAGTCAGAACAGTACACTGAATCAAACGATACCTAATTGTCCTATGTCTGTCTTTTTGAGCATCGGCCATTTTGAGCTTTGTAGTAAATTTCATTGTTATCTTTAACAGGGGTCTCCAAGCGTGCTTCAGGAGAGCAACCATACTGCAGAGTTCAGCTTTAACCCTAATCAACCACACCTGAATCAGCTAATTAAGGTGTTCAGGGCTTCTTAATAAGAGCAGTTTAGGAACTGAAGGAGGTAGCTCTCCAGGAGCAGGGTTGGAGAACCCTGGTCTTTACTGAGTAATTAAAGAAAGCTCCTTAGCTCTTCATTTTACCTCTGTTGTGGTTGGCCCCTTAATTGCCGCTTGCAGCTATATTTGCAATTGCATTTACAATTTTGCTTAGTGATACTAGGGGCGCACAAACTACAGGCTTCATCTTGGCATGTTGACAAGCTTACATATTATTGCAAGAACTTATAGAGACTCTATCAAATAAAAATCTAAAACTATTTGAAAGACAGCACCTACTGCTATAAAAAAGAAATAATATGTGTACTTCTGACACAGCAGAGCAGTAACATTTATATATATATATATATATATATATATAATTTTCGCAGTGTTCTGCCATTGTATTGAAATTACCCAACGTTGATTAAGTGATCTGATTTTGTATTCTGTAGAAGAATGTGAAGAATGATAGCATTCTCATTCTTGGGTGAACTATCCCTTTAAACAGCAGTGCATATTGCATAATGAGTAACACATTCAGTTCATTTGCGCATGGTCAAACCTCACAATTTTGTTGTCATATTTTTGCTTTATGCACTATAAAAGTAGTTTATTGTTTTGTTGCTGTAAGTTTTCATTATAATGTAGATTAAAGGATGCATTGTACATTGTACTGGGCTGGCAACAAATTCTTCCAAATTATTATTGTTTCGTTGTGGCAAAACATGTTACGGCCAACATCACACAAATGGTTTTGAATGTTTCAGGCTTTGGTGTTCCTCCTGGTTTATTTTTTTATTGCATCAGTTAAACAATGTACTATAATTGCCTCGCTTTATGCCATAAATATTGTTTATGATGTATTGTGATAATTCCACGGATGTACAGACTGCCATGTCAGTAATTGTCTCAGTTATGTGTGAACATAAGTATTCATTTAGAGACAAAAAAGAGTGCATTTAACTGCTGCTGTAACATAGTCACTATATTGTGCAGTGCCATATAGACCTGTCCAGCCTGAAAGCTAGGAAACCTCATGAAGCAGCGCAGCCTCAATGTGAAGATCTTTTGCAGGAGAGTAATTTTTATGACACTTAAGTAGCCAGCCACCTATTAAATTAGCTCTATACTGTTGCAATGGCACGCTTGAAAGTGTTCTCTTAGCTTGTCAGAAGTCAATAAGAGGTCCTGCACATGCATGCTTGGCACGGAGGAAAAGACCATAATGGGGTACCGCAGTTTGAAAAAAGAAGAAAAAGAGGAAAGAAAGTGTAATATTTTTAGTTCCAAATTACAACGTTGGAACTGTTGCTTTGCTCAGCCGACTGTCCGGGGACTGGAATGGCATGATGGGAGCGAAGGCACTGCCAAACTCCACCCAGGTCCCCTCCCTCCTTCCCTCTGCCCTCTCCGTGCTTCTCATCTCCCCTCTCAGCACTAAAATCGCAAACCGGGCTCCACCGCCCCTTACTTCTGCTCTTCACCATCCCTCAGCCGGGTCTCACCGGCAGTGGCAGCGAGAGCCATTCTTAACTCGATGTGCGGTGAACCACTTTCATTAGTTGCAAGTGAAAGAGAAAAAGACATGTCATCGTAACGCAACCCTACCATCAGTCCTGAATTTTTGAGGATTGCACAAAACAATTTATCTCTGCAACACTCCTTGATGTGTGACCAAGGTTCACAGAGTCGAGAAAACCCCTCTGTAACCTTACTGTTCGGTTCATATGAGGTTTTCAACAGCATCTGCTCCTGCTTGCAGGATCTAAACACCTAAATGTGTTTGAAACTCCACCTAAGAAAATAAATTCCAGCCATGCATAACGTTTTAGTAAGGAGATGCCTTTAAACATTTTGCATTTACAAATCCTACATTTTAGAGGAACTTTAAACATTCTTATTATTACACTTAATCATTTACCTCAAAAAACGTGAAGTGTTTTGATTCTGAAGTTTGACCCTACATGTCCTGGGTACAGGATCTTCCACTACCCTGCGGGCACAGAAAGTACACAGACGCTGAAGTTTACCATCTGCTGTGCCAGAATACCTGGCAACTGATGTGAAAACAACACAAGAAATCGTTTGTCTCCCTTGTATTTGAGCTCTGAAGTTTAATGATAATAATGTCATTTTATACCCTTGCCACAAACTCCTACAATAAATTAGATAATGTCTACATCTCTTTACACCTCTTTTAAAGCAAACAAAGGAGGGAAAAGCCCTATTTTAGAAGTTACGAGAAGAATAACTCAAATTAACTACATGTAACACGGAATCTCGAGAGCCTAATTAAACGGCCTTTTAAGATTCTTTAGGAGCCAGTTCATGATATAACTACTATTATTGGAAAGGAAGCTGGCTTGCAGCAATTGGAAGCTTGCATGAGTAGGTTTAAATGCTTGTTAGGAGCAAGAAAAAGTGGTGAAGTAACAAGACTGGCCGTAAGTAGAAAGTAAAGCTGTAAGTTTTAATTAAGTACACCCATAAAATGTATTTTTAAACCAATGCATTTACTCCTAGCAATCCAGCTGGTTTTGAAGTCTTAATATATACTCTCTTTTGTTCTTCATTTCAGCTGCATTTGAGCCACTTCAGATGACGGGGGAGGGTATGAGAGGGTATTGCCAATTTGAACGCCTTGCACATAATTGACGAGAAAGAAACTGCACTCTTTAGCAGGTATTCCATGTCCATTTTTATAAGCAAGGGGAGGGGATGGTGGAGGATGGATTTCGGAAGGCTTGCGATGACGAGCCTCGGGATTGGTGGATGCCGTTGTTTGGCATGGCCCCCTGCCAAGCACTTATGTCTTTATATACTGTAAACAGATGACCGACCAGTCCCGAGTGTGTCTCTGTGTTCACCCTCTCCTTCTGGCTCTCTCCATCTTCTCTTTCTTCTCTTCTTCATCTTTTCTGCAGACCTCTGCTGCATCTGTGTATCCTCAAGACTTTCTCTCAACAAGAACGGGCAGAAACTGCGAACACATCCTCCTCCATAAAAACTCTTGAGTCACTTTTTTCAAGAAACCGCCAGTCAAGCCTTCAGCTGTTTGCAGTGTCGGCGTGGGAGAAGGAAACCATGGCTCAGCAGATGTTGCTCTTGACGGTGGTGTCCGTGTGGCTTTTTGCCGGGTACTTTCTGGCAGAGGCAACATATTACAACCACCATATATACAACCGCTACCGTGCGTTCAATCACCATGCCAACATGGACAATCAGCTACCTCCAGAGGTACCTGTGGCGAAGGAAGAGGTGGCCCCTCGTCTGGTCAACTTCAGTCGCACCTTTTATGGGATCATGTTTGATGCTGGCAGCACCGGCACCCGTATCCATATTTACAAGTTCATTCAAAAAGACCCAGGTAAGTCTCTCCATGGCTTTTTCATATTCCTTTCATCTGTGGATAACTTACTTGCTCCTCTTGTAGCTAGAATTTGAATATTTTCCTCTCCAGATGTGTTGCTCCGATGGTCCTGACTCACATCCATGCTTCAGTGTAGCTTACACCATGAACTCAGAATGATCTTGAAGAGTCCCGCCTTGCAGACTCTGTGAACGGCTGCCCTCTCCACCTCTCTCTCTCTTTCTCTCTCTCGATCGCGTTCTCACTGCATCCCTCTCAGGAGCCTGCGGGTCATAGCACATCTGCTTACTTTGTCTCTGTTTGCCGTGGTTCATTCACTGCGTGGTGTGAAGGCAAACAGAAACACAGGGGTGGGAAGAGGAAAGAGAGATGGAGAAAGTTGGGTAATAAGCAGCTGCAGTTTCGTTTAATAAATTGCAACCCTGAGCAGTGTTAAAGACTATGGGTTTGAGCTGATAATGCAATAATCGGTTCCACAAAATAGCCATCAAATGGAGACATGGCATCACTCCTGATGAGGTCAACTCTGAGCCTTGAGAAACTCTTAATTTGCCTGTCTGGAAAAATCTTGGTGGTCGCTATTTGTGGTAAACGTACAATAACCAAATGTCTCTGCTCATGCACAATAACCTTCGGAGTTGGAGTCGAGTTGCCCACAGATCACTGCTAATGTGCACCTTCTAATAGCAGACGTCTTCAATTGTCCCCTCTGACATTTCTGTCTGTCTCTGTGTCCCACAGTGGAGCTTCCAGTGCTTGACAATGAGATGTACCATGCCGTGAAGCCTGGACTGTCAGCGTATGCAGATATGCCTGAAGTGGTAAGCCACTAACAAGGGAACATGTCATTTCGATTACATTCTAATGGCTCTGACTTTTTCCAGACATGTCTGTGCAGTGCAGATGGAGAAAGCATTTTTTTTTATTTCCACTAAAGACAACATCAAAAATTCTGTATGCAGCAGTATGGAATTTGAATTTTAGACTGTGGGATTATTCTTTAGTTTGTTTAAATGTCACAATTTGTTTATGCCAGTATTCTACTGGTGGGTTATCTTACTCTCCTCAACTACGTAACCGCAAGCCAAGTACAAGAAATTCTCCTCACTACTGAAACACCTTGTTGCGTGTAGTCATAGGACAAGACTAGGATGGCTTTTTTAGCTCACTTTGAAGAACTGAAGTATATTTGCAATAATATGCACATGTTTTTCATTCTCTAGGGTGGAGAAACCATTAGGCAGCTGTTGAAGGTCGCAAAAAAGACGATTCCCAAAGAGCAATGGATACAGACACCTGTGGTTCTGAAAGCAACTGCCGGCTTGCGTCTGCTGCCTCAAGAAAAAGCCAAAGCACTATTGAATGAGGTAAGGCTTTCTCTTCTTTACAGACAGTTTGGTAGCGAAACCAACCATTCCGAAGGGGTATAAAACCACGTTGTGTGCGAAACAGAGAAAAGGAAAGACAGGAAAAGTAAGAGAGAAGAGAAACCAATACTGTGCAAAAGCAGCTGTTCTGAGGCTGTCTGGAGTTGAAGGGACCCAAATGCCTTTTGAATTATCGTATTCAACGCCACCACACCAGCCGCACTTGTGGTTTGTAGCTTGCCCAGTTTCAGACAAATTTGCCCAAGATTGATTCAGTGAACTTCCCGTCGACTCCAGATAAAAAGAGCCGGCTCAAATTTTTATGTTGTAACAACCAAATGGTTTCTTTCAGTTTTATAGTGTACATTACAGGGGAACACATAAGTCATGAACTCCTAGATTTCTTTACATTGTAAGGTTGAAATTGCACACTATGGTTAATGCATGTAATATCTGGTTTGTGCCCACAGGTCAAAGAAATTTTTGACGACTCGCCTTTCTTCGTGCCAAACAACAGTGTCACCATCATGAATGGCACCAATGAGGGTACTATAACCTTTCTCTGTTTAACATACCCAAGCTGAAGCTCATAATTCAATGCACAGACTTTGAAACATCCTTTTTACACCAGCCTTCCTGTGTCTGTTATTGTGATAGTGACCTGAGTGTTTAATATAGCTGTCTGGATTAAACCTTGTCTGGAAGCCTCCTACGCTCAATATAAAATAATCCTCCACATTTTTTAATTTAAGTTGACATTCGGTTGCATGCGAACTCAGACATTCATGTGCTTGTCCTGTGGTTTTATGAGGTGTGACTAATTTCACATCTCAGACATGTTTAATTACCTGGGCTGGTCCTTGATGGCCCCAGTATGAGATGTATACTGTCTATGGAGGCATTAGCCTACAGTACATCTTAATGCAGTACTACTGAACATAGCAAAACCACTTGTTAGAGTTATCAGAAGGTTCAAATAATATCTATATAACCATGTTATATAGACTTAGTGGTGAAACTGTGCATCTCAACTGCATGGACTCTTTCTCTTACAGGGGTCTTGGCATGGGTTACAGTAAACTTCCTCACAGGTACAGTCATGACTTAAGATATTACAGTATTCAGTATACTTTCACATACTTTCCATGGATTTGAATAACTGACATTAAACAAGTTTATTATACCCTTTGCACTGCAGGTCACTTGTATGCTAAAACAAAGAGAACTGTTGGGATCCTGGATTTGGGTGGCGGTTCAACTCAGATTACCTTTCTTCCTAGGTTAAAGGTATAATGGCAAGACAAAACCACAGTTGACATATACTAGCTAGAATGTTCCTATTATTTTTTACATTGCCACTGTTCTCTTCTCTTTCATAGAAAACTGTGCTGACTGCTCCTGAAGACTACATTGCCAGAATCAACATGTTCAACAGCACTTTTGAGCTGTATACTCACAGGTCAGATAACTTGATGATACAACAGTTATTTTGTGCCTTTCCGTTCAAAGACCAACAATGTCATCAGTGGAAAAATGCATTTTTATGCTTTTCCCATTTGCAGTTACCTTGGAAATGGACTAATTGCTGCACGACTGGCAACTCTTGGCGCTCTTGGTGCTGATGGTAATTATTAATAAAGTGTTTTTATATTTTCTAACTAAGGCTCATAATGGATGATTATTAATTTCTCACAATGTTTAACCTTCAGGTCTTGACTGGAAAGTTTTCAGAAGTTCTTGTTTACCCAAAAAATTCAGAGAAGACTGGAGCTTTGGTGGACTCACCTACAAAGTCAGTGGAATCCCAGATGGTGAGTGACCGCAGAGTCCGAATAAAGTCAGAATGACTGTTTTATATAAAAATGTCACATTCATGTTGACTTCAAGCCTCCATTTATAGTCAGGATTAAACTGACTAAAACAATTATTTGACACTTAAATTCTCTGGCTCTTCTTCTATCTATTTCTGGCTCCATAGAAATACTAACACAACAAACATTGTATTTAAACAGAGAGAAAATAGTCAGTTCACTCAGTTCACTCATCAAGTGATTCAACACTTTCTAACCACAGACATGTAAAAAAAAGATCACATGGTTGGCATTTAGCCTAGCCTTTTCTCCCTTCAGCAATGTTGTGGTGCAGAATTACCAGCTATGATGGGCCTTGTTAAACAGTCCATATGGTTTCCAACCGGTAGACCTGACCAGCCAGTTAGCTCCAGGTCATATGAAAGCTGCCTATTTAGAGCTTCCTGTGAGGAAACCTCTCCCTGAAGAGTTTGTGGCAAACCCTCAAACTGACCTCATAATGTTGTAAGGAGGCACTCTCCTTGAAATGCACACTCTCCATTCAAGATACCTCAGATATCAAGCCCAGGGTTAAAGCTAGGTTATTCTCCACCTCACCGTGGACCGCCCACAGAAATCTTAATGTCTGTTTTTAGCTGATTCTGGGTGTCCAACTGGAGGCGAAGTTGAGTTTACAAGGTACTGGATATATATGGGACCGACAATGCTGAGAAAATATACTCTAGGACAGCATACGAAAACAAACTGTGATTGGTTGTTTCACCTGTCTGAACAGGGAAACTGCAAAGTGGACCACCAGACTTTATACTGATAGTCAAAAGTCTGGATAAATGAGGTTTAAGGTTTAAAAGATGTAGGACAGTGGGGTAACAGAAGTATAAATACATCTGGTTCTTTGTTTCCAGGTTTTGCAGGGTACAAGTTGTGCTACCAAGAGATACTGCGGGTGGTGAAAGGGATTGTGCACCAGCCCTTTGAAGTCAAGGGAAGCAGCATCTTCTATGCCTTCTCCTATTACTATGACAGAGCTGTGGAGTCTGGTCTCATTGGTAAGTATGACTACATTAGGGATAAAGATCAATGCTATGGAATGTCTACAATTGATTCATTTTATGCTGAACAAACTCTATTGTCTCGATCTTTTAGATGCATCCCGTGGTGGTACTGTGGAAGTCAGGGATTTTAAAAAGAGGGCCAAAGAAGGTAAGACTCTGGACGTTCTCCCATTCTCCAAAGAACACTCAGGTCAAAGTCCTGCCGCACACATTGCACAAACATAAACCCTCGGTGCTTATTTGCATTTGAGGTTCTCGACAATCACACTGGCTTCACAAAATGATAGCTCTGCCACCACATAAACATAGGTTGCACCTCTCCCACACAAACACTTCTGCTTGCGTGTGTTCACCTTTTTTGCAACTCTCCGACCCGCTATCTCAGCTTTTCCATGCACTACTAGTGGATTATCCTATGAGTTTTAGTGCAGATTGTGACACATATGCCAGTTTGAGACTTGAAACTGATTCATTGAATGTGGCTCACTTGGTAGACTGTGTCCAACAGTGAATGTCCACAAGGAAGATTTATCACTAGGAGGAATGAGTTGGCACCTCATGTAAGGCTATTATTTGTACGCTGACACTGTCGCATGGTCTCGATGAACCACATTTGGCACATCGGTTATCCCAGTGGCAGCAGCCCTGCGGATACCTCCTCCTCCTCTCTGACCGTGAGACAACACCTAATGGCCAGTATCTAACCGGAGGCAGGACATAACGTCACACCCTTTGCGGGAACACTTGGTATCCCTCGTGATTTGGAGCACGGTCAGCACTTGTGTACGACCTGGGGTATGAAATTATTCATTCCCACTTTTCTCCTCGTTCCAAACTTTCACAAATCACGTTGTCAGCTGGAGGAAAAACAAAACATTGGGAAGACCTGTTTCACAAAGACGTGCCAGACGGTTGTAGCAAACACAGTACTGGTGCCTCAATGTCTTTCCTAATTTTCCCCAGACTCTGACACACCGCAGCCTGACAATCAACAGTCTGGATTCACTGGATAGTGTATACACTATTCTTATCATCTCATGTGCAACTTAAGAATCTTTTAGTCTTTTAATCTTGTTCTGGATTTTGTTATTGGCCAATTCTGTACTCCCAGAGTTATAAAAAATGAGCACTGCTGTGTGGTTGCAAAACCTTTCTAGGGTGTTCAATTTGAGGTATAACTCATGTCTGTAACACAGACTATGTGGGACGAGAAATGCGTCAATGTTTAATACTAAGGCTCAAGGGTTTATTCAGATCCCTAACTATGAGCAATAGTAAGCACTTCCCTTAGTAAGCTAATTATTGTTCTTTTCTTTTTCTTCAACAAGTGTGCAACAAGATGACTAAATACCGTCCAATCAGCCCCTTTTTGTGCATGGACATGACCTACATCACATGCTTACTGAAGGAAGGATTTGGGTTCAAGGACAGCACTGTTCTGCAGGTGAGTAGAAAATATTAAATTATCATAATTTAAAAATGTTAAACTTTGAAAATTTACAGGAAATACACTACGGGGAGGGCCTAAAATTAGTTTTAAACCTGTTTACAACCTCAGTGTTTGTACATATTTGAACACACAAAAGTAAACTCCCAAAAGCCTAAGTTAATATTCCCTGGCAGGCTGGTACCACAAATAAGGCAGCATAATAGATTAATGATCTTCTTCTTTTAACAGCTTACTAAAAAGGTGAATAATGTGGAGACAAGCTGGGCACTCGGGGCCATCTTCGATCATTTCCACAATCTCAACATTCATTAAATCCTGCAGTCTTGCAGTGGATACCAGCATGAGGGGGAAGCTGACAGAGGTCAAGCACGGGCAAAACTCACCTGATGATGCAGCCCTTCTTTGTCCTCCTCCACAACTCTTAAAGTGAGTTTCAGAGCTGCCCTGCACTACAGCCCTGGATCACAACGCTCTCCCCTCTCATCAACTAAACACTTACAGAACTGTTCACAAAGAAATCACTATATTTTTGTAAAGATGGCCAGGCCAGCCTGCTATTTCTACTGTATGTTTACATTTTTTTTTCAGTTGTCGTCTCACCTGAGACACTGTCTGTCTGTCTGTCTAAGTTGGCAGTTTTCAAGGTTTCGATGTTTAATGCACCCATTTAAAGCTCTGGATTCATGCTGTTGGGCAGGATATTGTGCAGTGGGATACATGTAAAAACATTGTGTTTATTATTGTAGCTTCTGTAGCCTCTTCTACAGTACTCTGGTAGTAGTAGTGCTTGCACAGTAGTGTAGTGCTCTTTTAGGTTACGGTAAATTATACTGAAATTTCCATTTAGTGCCCCTATCTAGCACGTAACACTTTAATGTAGCTGGTTCAGCTACAGCCATCTGTATGTTTTGGAAAGTTGTTTGGGATCTGCAGCTTAACCTAGGGTTGACTGGGCAGGTAAGGAGGGATAAGGAAACATCATACATGTACAGTCAGTTTATTTCGGTACATAAGTGCTGTTTTATGTATTAATGAATAATGCATGTAATTATGCTTATATGTTTGTATGTTAAGAAAGTTTGCATAGCAGAGTTGTAGAGCTGAGTTAGAAGCATATCAGTCTTGGTGAAATTCTATAGGGGCTTTTTTTTTTTTTTTAACCAGCCATGGTTTTTAACACTGAATGGCATGTAGTTAAATACACTTGCACTGCAGCCATTATCAAATTCTAAAAGTTATAAAAACGCTAAATCCTATAAATACTTGGATAAAATATAACTCAAATGACTACTGGTCAAAAGTTATTAAAGTAGACATTAAACATTACTGTATTCAAAATGGAGTTATTTGTACGCCAACATGCAAACAGAGTTTAGAGTACTTTGAACCTCATTTATGTCTTTAAACTTGGGTTGGTTATTGTGGATGGCTCTATTGTGTAAGTAATTTTATGGAGTCATTACGTATAACAGCGTTGAAACGTTACTGCTATGTGTATGCAGAAATGCTCAGGTGTAACTGGGCTGAACTAGGTTAGATTTTGTGTTAAACGTGACAGGTATATACTGCTGACCGATTTAGGACCAAGTATCATGTTAAGTGTCTTTTGTGAATTATTGTACAAATATTTATTACATGAATACTTGCTAAATATGCAGTGTGCCATTGTTACATCTCTTGTTAATCCATCTGCTTTTTAAAAGCTGCTTCAGTATACCTTTTTATGTATTTTACTATGTCTGTATATACACATCAGTAATGTTTTTTTTTTTTTTTTTACGAGTTGTCATAATGCATTGCATGACATGAAATTATCATGTACTGCTTTGCCATTTTAGAGATATTCTCGACAGCAAATGCTATAAATATGCTTTCCAGTTCAATGTTGTGTATGAAGTGCTATTGTACATGAATAAAACATATTATAAACATTTGTTGTTGAATAGCTTAACTAAATGATATTGTAAATATAAAATGCATTTAACCTACAAACTTCTCTTGATTCATTAAGTAAATAAATCTAACTTGAGGTATTGAATACAAATACTAGTAAACAAGACTATTATTGCTTACCTATGCATGTATTCCCTTGTTGATCAAACTGGGAAGTAATGGGAAACAACAATTTTAATGTCAAGTCGTTCCTATCCATTATCTACAGTGGGCGATTTAAATTCGCGCCAAATATTATCGCGCGTCTGTTCTCGCGAGATAAAATGGTAAAACAATTTGCTTAAACGATTTCTAACATTTAGTAAGTACATTAATTAGTAGATTATGTCTTAGGACAGTGGAATCCTATTCAAACGACAAGTTTATGCCGAGATTCATTTTGCATCACTTACCAACGGTTTATTTTCAATGGAAAGCATATGCTTTACAATTAAATGTTGTGTGCTATTGTACATGAATAAAACATATTATAACAATTTGTTATTGAATAGCTTAACTAAAGGGTATTTTAAAGATAAAATACATTTAGCCTGCAAACGTCTCTTGATCCATCAAATACATAAATCTAACTTGAAAAATTAAACGTTACAGATATTTGCTTATTTTTCTCTCAAACAGTGTAGAATTATTACAACATAATTGCATAAACAGAAGTATAAATAAAAACTCTATGTTCGTGTGTATCACAAACTAGACACGAAATACAAAGACTAGTAAACAAGACGATTATTGCTTACCTATGAATGAATTCCCATGTTGATCAAACTGGGAAGTAATGTGAAGCAACAATTTTAACGTCAACGTCCATTCTCTAATTCGCGCCAAATATATCGCGTCTGTTGAATTCTCGCGAGATAAAATGGTAAGATAATTTGATTAAACTTTTTCCAACTTTTAGTTAGTAGAATCTTAAACTTAAGACACTGGAATCCCATTCAAAATGTAAGTTTATGCCGAGATTCATTTTGCATCACTACCAATACTTTATTTCCAATGCGGTTCTGTTGTACACCTTTGCATTTCAAATTCTAGGAGTACTGAATCTCTGTGAAACCAAACTTTAGAACCATCACACCATCAAATAATACAATTCCAGCATAACCCAATTTCATGCTTAAAGCTATGAATCATTATACCTTTGACTTGGGAAGCTTAACTTAAAGTTGACAGCTGCTTCCACAACTTATACACTGAGAATTTTTTATTTTCAGAACCAGCCCATCCCTATACAAAACTGAATACATTAGGTCATTATAAACGATGTCTCTCAAATCTTTACAACTGAGAAAAGTTACGACCATATGAAATTTGATGTTCGTCTTGATGTTTGGTACACATACAAAGTTTTCCGACTTGTATGTTTGATGAGCCTTAATCTTATTAATTGTTTCCTACACAAAAAAGGACGATTATCTTTTAAATTACATTTTTCTTTTTTTATAACATGCCTTTATTTATTCTTTGTTCTTCAACTTTATACCATACAATAGCCTATTTTAATAGTATTAATATAACAAAGAAATGGTAGAACACAATGTTCTATTAGCAAAGAAAGCAGAGCAGTAGTACATCTTATATTTTATAAAACATTTTCATACGGGTTATTGGGAAAGATGGCATAAAAATGTTTTCCCATGAAGACAGGAATAAAATATAATTTATTAATTTACACCTATACATTGCATGAACAAAATCTTCTAACATTAGAGATCCAACAAACATCCAGTTTGCAGCTAGTGTTTTACTTGCTGGCGTAGGCCATGATCTGCTCCTGTGGGTACAAGAAAAAATATATAAATTCAGGTAAGTGACTTCACAAGTGATGTTTTATACACATCTTCCCACTTTCGATCACGAAGGGTGATACAAGTCCCGCTTACATTACATTTGAGGCACGTAAACCGGCTGTAACGTTTATAATAGAAACACTGAATGTGGGAGATATCCCTCAAGGCTTAAGACGAGTTACGGGCCCTCTGGTTGGAATCGCTTAGTAAAGGAATGAAGCCATTTCATAAGAGTGGCCTGTAATAAAAGGAGTGTGAAAACACAAGCCAACACCACCATGCACAGCCCTGCAACTCCACCCACACACTTTCGGTAACAGTAAATTTAAGGCTAAACATAGCCATAGTAGTAGCTCCTGACCATGTAAATTACAGGCACGGATAAGAGTAGAAAGGCATGTAATCAGAGGACAAGATGGGGGGATGGGGTTAGAGAGGGGAAGAAGTCAGAGGAAGAGTGAAAGAGGGAGCAAAAGTTGGAGAGGTGAAAGTAGCCTGAAGCTGGAAGCAGAACAGAGCGGAGAAAGAGATGACACGAACGAGAACACGAGCGGACTGCCACAGAGATGAAGAAAGAACAAGATGGAATGGAATACGACAGAGGAAGGGAACAGATTGTCCAGTAATTTTACAGCGTGAAATAAAAATAAAACTTGACATTTTGAAGGAATTGTGGGAAGAATAAGACATGCGATCATACTTTAAGTGGAGGCAGAGCGTTGGTAGCCTGTAGGCCGAAGGTTCTCAGTAGAACCATAGGGGCGGCATTAGTGGAGTACAGTCTCTTCATGAGGTCAACGGCTGCCATCATAGGAAGATTGTGTCGCTGACGTTCAGTCTCAAACTCCAACAAATGCTGCATGGCTCCTAGAGTTCAAAGGATCAGTGGTTAAACAGTACAACATGTGAAGAACTTTCTGTTATCCATTTGGTACTCGTTTTCTGCACAGAATTTACACCTGCTGTAATCAGAAACTATTATATGGCATGTACTTTTACACATCTCGTGCCTTGCGTTTGAGTTTTTTTTCAGTTAGCGAACCAAAGGTAGTACTTTCTAAACATTTTTTGAATTTCCTCCAAAATCAGCTGTTCAAAATCAAATCTCTGCAATATGAACGAATATAGAAAATATAAGAGTTACTGCTTTTAATTTTATACGTATATGAATTTCAAAGAAACTGATGTCAACAGTTCCTCATAACAAGATTTCCATTTGTGGCTGCAAAGAAATTTATGAGCAGTTCTTGGCAGGAGTGACAAGTAAAAACACTGTATACTTCTACAGGACAACCAGTTCTTTTTACTAAAGATCACCCTCAATATAAGGAAATGGAAAAGAGCTTATGAAAAACCACAGATAGCTCCACTGGGTGCTTCTGAACCAAAGCATGCTATTTCAGGTATGAACACTCTACGATCTGAATATAAATGGAGGAGAAAGTTCCAAACCAGCAAAAGTCCTTTATGTTTCTTGTCACGTTTCTTCAACGTGAGGCAGTTCACCATACAGCTTGCATAATGTATGAGTTGCTTACTGGATAAGCTAATTACATGACTTCAAATGAAAATATTTGATGTATATATTTGAAAACTAATCCAGGGAACACATACATACAAGCTTGACTGCTGCTGACGCTAGAAAACTTACCAAGGTCTTTTCCATTAAATGCTGCTTGGCTGAGAATTTTCGTGAGACAGGCCACATCGCCAAAGCCTAGATTGGCGCCTTGGCCTGCTAAAGGATGGACTCTGTGTGCAGCATCTCTGAAATTAGAAAGATCAGAAAATATAGAGAGAAACTTGAGTAAAGAGCCAAATTTAACTTGACCGGACAAACATGCTGAAACTTCCTCTTTGTGGACTCTATATTACCCTAGCAATACATCATCACATAGGTTTAAAGTCTCAGACAACCACATAAACATTACAGCTGCACTATAAACCTAACATATTGAGAAATTTTCCATTTATATGACTCTATACTAAAGGGAACCCCAGGAATAAGGCTTAATTATAATGTGACTTATGTTTCTTATTAACATTTGTAGTAGAAAACCCATGAAAGATTTACATTATTTTAAAAAATCCACATCATTTTATACATATTTTGGACTCTGGGGGACAACATTATTTCAATGACTGCTGCTACCAGTTTCTATTTCTATACAACTTGGAAAAAAAAAAAAATACTGATGTATTGACCACAAATATGTATAAAACGACATAGATTTTTTGAATAACATAAAACTTTCATGGGTTTTCTACTACACATTTCATTTAGAGACATCATTTACATGATATTAAACCATACAAGTCTTAAAGGAGTAGTTCACTTCCAGAACAAACATTTACTGATAAATTACTCACTCCCTTGTCATCTAAGATGTTCATGTCTTTCTTTCTTCAGTCAATAAGAAATTATGCTTCTTGAGGAAAACATTTCAGAAATTATCTCCATTTAGTGGACTTCAATGATGCCCCCAAGTTTGAACTTCCAAAATGCGGTTTAAATGCTTCAAAGGGCTCTAAATGAACCCAGCCGAGGAAAAAGGGTCTAGCGAAACGATCGGTCATTTTCTAAACAAATTGACAATTTATATACTTTTTTTTTTATCTCAAACGCTTGTCTTGTCTATGTCTGCGTGAACTCTGTTTTTTTCCCAGTTCAATACAGTTAGGATATATCGAAAAACTCTCATCTCATTTTCTTCCCCAACTTCAAAACTGTCCTACATGGCTGCAGAAGTACTGACCCAGTGTTTACAGTGTGAACATGTAAAGAAGATCAAACGCTCTTTACCAAAAAAAAAAAAAAGGTAAAACAGCAATGTAGGATGATTGTAAAGTTGAAGAAGAAAACAAGATAGGAGTTTTTCGACATACCTAACTGTATTGACCCGGATTACACAGACTACACATGTGCATTGCAGAGACAAGAGAAGCAGAGCATTTGAGGCTAAAAAGTATATAAATTATCAATTTGCTTAGAAAATGACAGATCGTATCGCTAGATAAGACATTTCTTTCTTGGCTGTGATCATTTAGAGCCCTTTAAAGCTGCACTGAAACTGCATTTTGGAAGTTCAAACTTGTTTTTCTCAAGAAACAATTTCTTTATGACTGAAGAAAGAAAGACATGAACATCTTGGATGACAAAGCAGTGAGTAAATTATCTGTACATTTTTGTTCTGGAAGTAGGGTGACCACCTGTCCCACTTTGCGTTGTACCGCACAGCATTTTCACCCCTTGTCCTGCACGTTGCATATTGAGAAATTGCCCGCATTTTCATCAGTCTGTCTGTTTTTATTTATCATATTACGTAAACGTCCATGCGTTCTTTTGCCTTTTTAAGAAAGCTTTTTATTTTTTTTGTTTTGCGGTGTAGTTTCCGCACAAAGGATTTACGGACCTCATTAAGGAAAAACACGATATTCTCCATTCCTTTTAACCAATTAAAAAAAAAAAAAAAAAAAAAAAGGCAGCTTTCAGATGCGACTTATTTTAATAGTTCGTTTGATACGGTTTCTATGGCGTTATTTTAATTACTACAGCGCATTATTGCAATGCGGGAGCACATCAAAATGCACAAGCACAAATCTCTTCTCTCACAGATGAATTCTCTTAACTCTCAATAAAAAAGACACGCTTTCTCTCGCTTGTATGTGCGTGCTCAGAAACATAAATCAGCGCATATGACAACAGATGTAATCAGTATTTACATAGCATAACTGTACCTATTTCAAATGTGTCCCGCATTGTCCCGCAAAATCACATCTGTGTCCCGCAACAGATCTTTTGCCAGGTGGTCACCCTATCTGGAAGTGAACTAATCCTTTAATACCCGGAGTTCTCTTTAAAATCTGAACAGCAAATACTCAAAACCAAAAATCGTTCCATTCACTAACTTAGCAAACATACCCAATGATGGCAACTCTGTGGCGGATGTATTCCGTGGCATGACCCATGCCTAGCGGGAACATGACCCGGCTCTTTGGGCCAATACCTGCAACGCTAGGTGGAAGCTGACGTGCAGAGCCGCTGTCAGGCATCAGGACAGAAAGGGCCGTCCGGAACAGAGAGCCAGCAGTCTCCACCAGCTCAGAATGGTTCTCATTACTCCACTGAAGAGAGTGAAACAGAGAAGTGAACAGCAGCGACAATGGCAACAGAGAAATGATGTGCAAGGATCTCTATTCATAAAAGAGATGTTAAAGGGATAGTTCACTCAAAAATGAAAATTCTCTCATCAATTACTCACCCTCATGTCGTTCCAAACCTGTAAGACCTTTGTTCATCTTCAGAACACAAATTAAGATATTTTTGATGAAGCTTTCTGTCCCTGCATAGACAGCAAAGACATGTTCTAGACCCAGAAAATTAGTAAGGACATAGTTCAAATAGTCCACGTGACATCAGTGTTTCAACCGTAATGTTGCGCATCCAGGTTCTACGTTAGAACGCCGACTCCTGCGTCAGCAGCACCACACACATGCATTGTGGTGAACGTGGGTCGAAGACTGACAGGAAAGAGAAGAAATTGGTAAATAAAGTAGTTATTTTTGTTTTCTTTGCGCACAAAAGCATTCTCATAGCTTCGTAACATTACAGTTGAACCACTGATGTCACATGCACTGTTTTAACAATGTCCTTACTACCTTTCTGGACCTTGAACGTGGTAGTTGCATTGCTGTCAATGCAGGGACAGACAGCTTTTGGATTTCATCAAAAATATCTTCATTTGTGTTCTGAGGATGAATGAAGGTCTTACGGGTTTGGAACGACATGAGGGTGTGCAATTCATGACAGAATTTTCATTTTTGTGTGAACTATCCCTTTAAGCCTAAACTGGAAGGAAGATGAGTGGAGAGAAGTGGAAAGAAAGTTAAAAGACAATCACTGACTACTGCTAATGTCATTGCAAATCCCTATGACTTTCTTTCTTTCATCTAACATGTGAAAGGATGAACTGTGAAGCACTTTTGAACATCTGAACTTCTTTAAAAAGGACTAAAAGAAAGCACAATACAAATCCATACGACTCATGCGCTCTAATGCAAGCAGATTTGAAAAATCATTCTGAATCCCATATGGGAAAAAACGAAACCAAATGATTCTCAGTTCATTTTTTGATATTAATTATTTTCTGTCCCACTGAACTCTGAAGTTCTCTCACCATCTGACATGCTGCAGTAAAGGGCGGTAAAAAGTGTTTTCCACTGTGCGCTTTTTGCCTTAAAAATACCAAAAATCTTTATTGGGAACAGAAACAAAATTGAAACCAAACTGCAGTGCAGAGGGGAAGATTTCCACATGATGAACTAAAATTTCTATAGAATAGAACAGCCTGTTCCTCAAAGCCATCGTATGACTACAGAGCAGTGTTTTTTTAAACTTAACTGGATCTTCTGCAATAACATACAGTTTCTTGAAATTTCTGAAATTACAAACTGTGATTGATTCATATATCGACACTTCCAGTTTCTGTGAATAAAGAAGTTGGAAAACAAAAATACCTTTTATTGGAAGGCCTTTGAAAGCTGTGCTGTACAATGGGGAACCTTCAAGTCAAAAGGCTGAGAACCACTGCTTTAGAGGACTTGGAATAGAGCACATGAGTTGGATGGACTCCTTCAAATGACACTTTTATAGTGCTTTTTTTTTTGTCCTTTTTGGATCATGACAGTCCCTGGTCACTGCTGCTTTTTATTGTATGGGAAAAAGCTCCGTAAACATACTTCAGTGGAACACCACAATTTTGAAGAAACAAAGTCATATGGGTTTAAAACGACACGAAGGCGAGAAAATAACGGCATAATTTCTTTTATTAATTTACTGTTCTGTATCTTCTTCTTTGTGTGCACAGAAAGCACTAAAGTCTTAAAAGACAGGTATTTCAGCAAAGATGCAAAAAGCATGCCTAATTAAAGTGAAATGCTGAGCAGGCCACAAATTTGAGTTTGGTCTGTAGAAAAAACATTCCGTGGAGTAATGACCAACACTGGCAAACCTTGGGCTTAATTAGCAAACCAGTTTTCATGGCAAGCGTGACTCAGATGCAAAGGCCTGTGACCAGTAAGGCCAGTAAAAATAGCCAGCTTGGGAAAAGAAGAGTTTCTTTGACGGAAACACAAACAAGAAGAAAAGAAAAAAGGGTGTGAGGGTCAATTTGAGGGCATTCATCCCGAAATTAAGAGAATGCAGAGCACAGATATGACATTGAAATCACGTTACGCTACATAACAAAATTAACTACTGAAAAA
Source organism: Labeo calbasu (assembly GCA_019740295.1). Taxonomy (NCBI): domain Eukaryota; kingdom Metazoa; phylum Chordata; class Actinopteri; order Cypriniformes; family Cyprinidae; genus Labeo; species Labeo calbasu. Next base: position 26,184 of record JAHKKF010529147.1, read on the forward strand.
GCACAGCAACTCGCAAGGTGTTCAATTTACTGAGGTAGACCATAAGTGTGGCAACAGTGTCAGTGTTTACTCACAAAGGCAGTGTTAATGGCATCCACAAAGCTCTCTTCATCCAGCTGTAGAAGCTCTTCAGCATGCTGATGACTGGTGGACCAGACCAGCGAGCTCTCCGTGTCTGACAACTGCACAGCAGACACATACACCATGTCTGGGCTTGAGTATCATTACAAACACATGTATTTTCCATTTGACCACTAAGTGATATCACAATGAGCCAATGAAACAAGTACAACTGAGATCATTTACAAGTAAAATAAACTCTTAAGGTCAGCTCACAGGAAGCATCGCGATGGGTCCGGTTGGTAGGAACCTCTGCCAGGCTACGTTATTCTCTGTGGGCTGGAAAACAATATTGCAAGGTTAATGCAACCATATTTCAATGTGAGAAGTCTTACAGTATTCACTAAGTTGACAAACACATGATGAAGCAATAAGATTTGAACTTCAAATTGGAGAATCACCGTACCTCAGACAAATGCAGAACAGCGACGACCGCTGACTGATCGTAATTCCATTTGACTGTGGGGATGCCTGCCTCTCTCCGCACCATTGAGTTCGGCCCATCAGCACCAATCTGAAAGACCCAATTAAGCCTATCTTAAAGGAACAGTCCATCTAAAAATGAAAATTCTGTCATTAATTACTCCTCATGTCATTCAAGACATTCGTTCATCTTTGGAACACAAATCAAGATATTTTTGATGAAATCTGAGAGCTTTCTGACCCTGCATAGACCGCAATGCATCCGACACATTCAAGCCCCAGAAAGGTAGTAAGGACATTGTTAAAATAGTGTTTGCAAGCAGAGGGAATGCACATGAATGCGCAATGGTACTCACGCGTCTAAGACTGACAGAGAACAAATAGTTGAAAAAAGTTGTTATTTTTGTTTTCTGTGTGCACAAAAAATATTCTCGTAGCTTCATATCATTACGGTTGAACCACTGATGTCACATGGACTATTTAAACGATGTCCTTACTACCTTTCTGGGCCTACAGCGTGCCAGTAGCTGCCTACGCAGGACCAGAAAGCTCTCGGATTTCATCATAAATATCTTAATTTGTGTTCCAAAGATGACCTGAGGGTGAGTAATTAACCATCCTTTAAGAAATTGAGATTTGTTTATGTAGCTTTGAACTGTTCTGTTTGTAATACCAAATGACACACTGAATACATTCTACATACCAACAGCTTGGTGTGGAGAGTCCTTCCATTAGCTAGAGTCACCTGAACCCAAGGGATGGACTCAGACACATGGTACGGACGGGGCCAGGTGTACTTTACCACTTTTGTGCGGTACTGCACCTCAACATGGTCTGGTTTAGACATGGACGACAATCACAGCATAACATCATTACACAATAAAATGCAACGGAATGAGTACAAATCTTGTTCAGTTCCGCTTGAGAAATGAGAAAAAAATCCAAACAAACAGGGTTTGGCTGTGACAAAGTCAAAAATTAAGGATCATCAAACCACCTCATAAAACCCAAAGTTGTTTTCCTCTCTCTTGTTGAGGCCTGCTAGCATTGACAATTCTCCTAATGGCTTTGGCAAGTCACCCATGGCTGACTAATGGTGTTTATCTAAAAGCAAAGCGTGCAATATGTATAACCAGCTGCCAATATCCTGCACACAACAGAGAACAAAAGTAAAGGAAGCAGAAAATCCACTTTTCTTAGAACCACTGGCAGTCCAGAACATGAAAAGATCTGGAATTACACCACTCTGTCCACAAAATTGAACACTAGTTCTTGTTCATGGATGAGAAATATTGGCATCTTGCTGATTTAAAAGCAGAGCAATGGAAGAAAACAGCCGGCTGATGCATGTACGTTTTGTCCAGTACTCCAGCAGAAATAGAAGACTGTTAAAAAGCACCAACTTGACACAAACACGTGAACACGCACGTGCTACCGCACATCTGTTAAACGTAAGATGCGTTTTAAAAAAGGCCTGTTTTTAAAAATATGCCATTTTACAGAGCATGGCATGGAAAAGCCAAATGCAGAGCCTTGGAACGGTTTAGTTAATTGCAACAACAAAACGTTACAGTAAAATGCTGTCCGTGCTCAGGCACCCTGAGCGAGCGAGATGCTACGGCTGGAAAGGAATGTGGTTTTTTTAAATGGGTCAATAGACCACTGCACGTGTCCGAACAGGGTGGCAATTCTCGTGGGGCTTCTGACTCCCACCAAAAGTACTGTGCCGGATGATCGAAATAGCAGGAAAAACACGGACGCGTCCAAAGAAGTGGAATCTTAAGGAAAAAAAAAACAAGAAGAAAGATGTTCAAAAGGAGTACGAGTACAAATAAACACTTTGCCAAGACAGGAAGGAATGGCTTGTGGTGACATCATTTGCCAAGCCATCCCTAAAACTAATTAACAGGGAGCCCACTCAGCACTCGAGTGGAAGCAACATGGAAAAAAGCAACGATTAAGGATATATCATCACGTAATGATCAAAGTTCACTGTGCGAAGCAACGATTACAAAAACAAACCCATAAATCGATCCATATATCAAACATCAAAATGTGTTCGTTACCAGAGAGAGTCTGCAGCTGTTTGGTGAGGGCGGCCACAATGACGTCGTTCTCAACGATGTACGCCATCTCGTCCTGCAGATTCTCCTTATCAAATGTGATCAGGGCATCTGAACAAGCATCCCAAACCTAAAGCAAAGGGCCAAATTATTGCTGCGGTTTACAACTCTATCCTTATGTGACCGCTCGGCACTATTTATGGATATCCAAAAGAGCATGTGCTTCATTGAACTTGAACACATCAAAGCCGTTTGACTGAGCGAAGAGTTTTGCCAGATACTCTAACCAAACATCAGCCACCAACAGGCTTTGAGGTTGCACGGTTGACTTTCTAAACGCACTGGGGTGAGGCAGAAATGCAAAACGCCATTCTTTGTGGCGATTTATGCTCATATTTATAGTTAAGACAACAATAAATAACAAATACGCGAACATTACTGTCGAGCTAACTTTGTTTCGTCCAAGTTGCCTTGCAACTTTGTTAATAAAACATGCAGCTGGTTTTAAACGCGAAAAGGTCTTGGTGATTGATGCAGCTATTTTTTAAAAACCTAAAATGACTTGCAACTAAGCTGACTGGCAAGCAATTAAATCCATGAGTAACATGGATTCAGAGGGGCCGTTCTATCCATCTTGTTATACAGCCATGCTAAAACCACTAATAGTAGTGGTTTTGCAATTTTTGATACATGGTTACGTGGAAGATTTAAAACGTGACCAACCCGCAATTATAAGGATTTTACACATAGGAAAAACACAGCTGTTGATAAGTTTTGGAGTTGCTATGTACTCGCAGTCGCTGCCAAATTAAAACGTCCCTTGCCAAAATGACCCTTTTTTGACATGATCATTTCTGCAATAAAGATACCAGAAAAAGTTCAGACCATTATGGAGGGAAAAACTCTAGCTGATAGCACTTTAGGGAACCTCCACACCTTTTTTTTTTTTTTCCGGGTACATGGCACTTCCCAAGCCAGCTTTAGTCACTTTTCTCCAACCGCTTGAGTTTAATTGAAGGGCGAGAGGGAACCTAGAACTCTGTGCCTTTGCAATTTCATCCTTGTTTGGGCATAAATGCACTCACAAACAAAAAAAATCTTAAAGGATACAGGAAAGGTATAATGGGTGAGGTATATCACTATAAAGTCCACTCTGATGACACCCCTTCACTTTGCCCAGAAACCACAGGATTTCATTCTGGCAGTGGAAAAAATCCACATCTTACAGGAGAAACCCCACCACAGCATAGTAAACGAAGGGTCCTTTTACTTGCGATCTCCACAGCTTCCAATTCCTCTCCCTGCATCTCACATGAATCTTTGTAATTAGTAGACACAGCTAGATTTATGTCATCCCGCTAAATAAGACTCTAATAGATAAACTGTGGCCGCAAGCAAAACCAAGCTTAACTGTCAGGTTGCGATGCGGAGTTTGAGGTTCTGCATCCCTAATGTATGTTTTGTATTCTGAGGCTGTGGTTCTGTAGCATTAATTTATGGGTGGCTGCTTACAGCGTGATGAGGCAAACAACGATGAGCAAAACACGATTCGGCTGTTTTTAATGGAGCGCCTTCCTACTCTCAGGAAAATAAGCAGGTAAGGTCATAGTAAATGACTGTGTTGGTTACACATAATGTGTTTTGCTTTAGTGGTTACTTGAGTTTCTGTTGGTGTGATGTTTGCATTTTCACTTGTACAAAAAGTATCATGGCATTACTATGGTATTGTGGTTTGTGAATATGATTATCATTTAGTAGAATATAATACCATTATTGCACAATGGCACCGCCCAAGTAATCACTGCATGGCAACATACTGCTTTTACTGACCTGCATTTTATTATACGGCTTGCATCTCATATTTACAATATGGTCCCAGGCACCAAGACCTGTAACACAAAAAGACACAGTTAAAAAGTTTACCCTTTATCATATCCAACCAGATCAAAGAAAGAACAAGCTAAATATAGTAATGGAAAAAGTACACAGCGCAACAGGGAAAGCTACCTACTGACCTACTTCCTGGTGAATCTTTCATATACAAACATTGTACTGTAAATAGGTTTAATGACAGGAGGGCCGTTTCAGAGCTTTGAATGGAACAGATGTACTCATCCTCACCACAGACCGTGTGATTGGATTGTGCCTCCACATTACCCTAAGTACTGGTTCTAAATGATGCCCAACATTGCCCATAACGCAAACATGCATTCTGTGGACACAATCAAAAGCATATGTTTCATTCAACATGAAACACTGTGTAGCCTGGCAACAGAGGGCGGCTCAATATCTGTGGCATTGAATCCACTACTATCCCTCTAAATTCAATTGTTTTTGGTCCAACTCATTCTGTACTTGTTTATTTCAGCGTTTGAGAAAATTAAAAGATACTGGTGAGAGATTTGATCTGCTATCAGGGCTAAAGGAAACTGCCTTTTAGCCAATGTTTTATAGTGTATGAGCTATAATTACACTAAATTACACTAAAAAAGGACACTAAGAAGAGTAAAATGTCACTAAAAACAGTATACTAAATATATCCTGTTCCCCAATGTGTTATTAAAGGGATAGTTCACTCAAAAATTAAAATTCTATCAATTACTTACATAGTCCATGTGACATCAGTGGTTTAACCTAAATTTTGTAGGACGTATTTAACAGCGCTCTTTGTCTATTTTTGAAAGACATGGATGAATAAATTAAGGATTAGGATTATTTTGGATACCCCAGGTGCATGACCAGATTTTTAATGTTTTTTAAAGAATTCTCTTCTGCTCACCAAGCCTGCATTTATTTGATCCAAAATACAGTAAGTACAAAAGTACAAAACTAAAAAAGTAGTAATATTGCAAAATATTTTTACTATTCAAAATAACTGCTTTCTACTTAAACATATTTTACAATGTAATTTATTCCTGTGATCAAAGCTAAATTTTCAGCATCATTACTCCAGTCTTCAGTGTCACATGATCCTTCAGAAATTCTAATATGCTGATTTGCTGTTCAAGAAAAAAACATTATTATTATTATTATTATTATTATTATTATTATCATTAATATATAAAACTGTTAAATACATTTTTTCAGGATTCTTTGGTGAATCTAAAGATCCAAAGATCAGCATTTATCTAAAATGAAAAGCTTTTGTAACAATATACACTACACCATTCAAAAGCTTGGAGAAATTATTACTTTTATTTAGCAAGGATGGTTTAAATTGATCAAAAGTGATAATAAAGACATTTATATTGTTACAAAAGATTTCTATTTCAGATAAATGCTGTTCTTCAGAACTTTTTTATTCATCAAAAAATTCTACTCAGCTGTTTTCAACATAATAATAAAAATGTTTTCTGAGTAGCAAATCAGAATATTAGAATGATCATGTGACTTGATTAATGATGCTAAAAATTCAGCTTTGAAATCACAGGAATAAATTACATTTTCAAATATATTCTAGAAAACATTTTTTTTTTAAATAGAAAAATATTTTAAAATATTACTGTTTATGCTGCACTTTGGATCAAATAAATACAGTTTTGGTGAACAGAAAAGACTTCTTTAAAAAGAAACATTAAAAATCTTACTGTTTAAATACGTTTTACTGGTAGTGTAGATAAAATGGTTTGAGTGTTAGAACAATACGAATATTGTATGAAGCTCCACAAGTCCGTACCACTAAGAAGTGTTGCTGAGCCTGGGCTGATGGAGCTGACCCTGATACTGTAGGTCTCCGGAACCCTGTCCATCTCTTTTTTGTGACCAGCTTCCAGCAGAAGAATCTTCTTCCCTGTCAGATTTGGATCTAGACCTGAAAGAATAACACAGATTAAATGCAGGACGGTGTTTTCTCTTTCCAATGGTCTTTCTAAAGCCCTGTAATATTGGTTTTTCTCGTATTTTGCATATTTCACCAATTCAAAGTTACTAAAGTTTGCATAAAATCTGTGCGTTGATTGCACACTGCTTACTTTAGCATCCTACGGCATGAGAACGTCACATTGTTCTACAACCGCAATTGCACCCTTCACCTCCAGCCTTCACTTAAAACACTTTCATCAAGCAAAATAACAACCTCTCCTTTGCGTGAAAAAGCAAGGGTAAAGAAAAGTCACGGAAAAGACTTTATTGCAACTGGGAAGTTGACTTTTGCAGCGTGGGAGAGGCTGGGTGCATGTCAGGGACACTCACTCACTTACTCACCCAAAGAACATGCCATAGAGGTGCCCACCATTCCCCCACCAGATATGACAATGTCATAGAGCTCGTTTTCAGAAGTGCGGGATTCCTCATCGCGCTCGGAGGACGCCAATCCTCTACGCACCGCTCGCGTTCCATTGAGTGCCCTCAGTGCAACACACTGCCGTCCTATCCCGAGCACTGCTAGTTTAGCTTTCCCGAGAGTGAACATTCTAGCAGGAAAACAAACGTTAAACAACTTCCTACAACTAACAAAGCTAAAAGGAAATAGCTAAAACTCTTAGTTATATTTGTCCTGTTATTGACAATAACGGTGCTCTATCTATCACCCAGCCATGTTGTTGATAGAATACGTAAGAGTTCTGTTTGCTACACTCCTTCCGGATTTTAAAAGCCACTGAAATTATGAAAACGAATTATGGACATTCCTAAAACGTGTAATTTGTCTTTACTTTACAAGTGAAATGTATGTCACAGACAGCACTATTGAAGGACAGTGTAAAAGTTGTGTCTTTTAAAGTACTTTCACTTCCCAGCTGTTGTTCAGAGGTGGTAGCAGAATGGAAGCACGTTACCTTTAGCGCCATCTGCCGTCGTGGAGGATAAACTCAAGTGCGTTTAGTCTATTTAAACGTGAATATAAGCAAAATGTATACGCGTTTTGTTGCTGCATAAAATATTTGCGGTGAAACAGATGCTATTTTGCATCTAAGATTCCTGGAAGACATGCTGTAATTGTTGTAAAGTCAGGATTCAGTGGTCGTGCTCAGGCGCTGGTGGGTGGAGACTATCACCAGTGCAGAGATCATGATATTTGCCGATTCCAAGGAAATGGAGTGTGTTTTGATCTTTCACAATTAATGGATGAGTGTTTGAGTGATGTCCTCATAGCGGGCCTGATCACAGCATGGATCAGATGACAATGGTGAGAAAAAAACAATAATGGCGGAAGAGGTTATGAAATACCAGTTTGAGTTAAAATGGGAGACAGATGTCTGATATTTTCCAGTGTAGCGTTATTTATCGATTTAACATTGAAAAATCTGCTCGTGTTATTGTTTATAAGAATATTTTGAATCGCTTTTGGCGAAATCGAACAACAATAACAGAGCGTAACCATGCGCGTTTGGGGTTGCCATAGTAACAACATTCGTGCTGTTGACATTCAACACAGCACAACAGACTCAGTACAAGAACAAAGTCAATATTATGATAACATAAAATATTACTTTCTTTCATATATATAAATAATCGTTTTGATAATCGTTTAAATAAGTATTTTGTACTAGTGCTTACATTCATGGAAATCAGTGCTGCCTGGGACGTCGTTAAACTAGTCCAATAACAATATTTGGGTCATTCTATAATTAGGTTTTTATAGAATGAAAAAGTTTTCCTTTTTCCCAAAAAACTAAACATGACCTTACATTGCTGCTTTGAAACAATCTATATTGTATAAAGTGTTATATAAAGGTGATCTGTAGGAATATGTGCATAAAATAACATCTACGTTTGCTACTGTCCACTATGTTACCTTTACTGGGTAACACAGTTGACAGGTAACTTAGTTGACATTTTTAGTGTTTTTGGCCTATCAACATGGAAGCCAAGAACTATTGAGCATATGGTATGTTAGGAAATATATTTTCATGAACAAAACATAAGTTTTAATTAAATTGTCTTGTTAAAATTTGCAGCAATAATACTACTGTAACACTGTCGACAGTCAGTTAATCCACTCTTGACACAGGTTTGCTAGTTTAACCAATATTAGGGGAAAGAGAGAGAACATAACTTCTACTGTTATGCAAATTATGCAAGAATGGGACATACCATTCTTTTGAGGAGGGGTTTTCTAGTGGGTAACTTAGTTGACAATGTTTTTTTGGACACAAATAAAGCAAGTTATATCACAATAAATACTTATTATGTTGGAAGCGCACATCCAAATGTCTTGATAACCTAATGTAACTGAAGGCAAAACTATGAGATTAATTTATATTTGAGGTAATTTTCATGCTTAAATGCAGAGTAGAATGAGCAACTTTATAAAATCGGACAGCTGAATATCAGGGTTGTATGTGGTATGAACATCATTTTTGAACAAAAGATATGGCTTTTTCAACATATAGTAGTGTGACTGGGGAAAATATAATTGTTTACTAGAAAATTAAGCATCGGGGCTTTATATTGAAGAAGATATAATAAAAATAGACTTTACAGACATGAGATGTACCCACAATTATAGATTGACCCATTTATTGCAGTACAAATATTCCATGTAGACTCCCAAAATGTTGTTTACAATAGTTTTACTTATATAGCTTGTCATAATACATTTTAAGTAGTGTTTTAAACCAAAAATTAATCAGACACCAGATAGAATTTTTGATATTTTTTTACTAGTGGGTGCAGAACACTATAGTTAGTTAAATTAAATTAAATTAAATTAAGCATTGCTTGGTAACTGATCAACAAAGTATTGATAGTTGTGTAAATATTGTCATACTAACAGTGGTCTGAATATTTGGTTGATTGTAATCCATTACATACCTTTCTATCAAAGTTATCTGATATTATCAGAATGAATTTGTTCTCACACAGTTTAACTCTGAGTTCTTGTCATATTTTATTACCATTTTCTAAACTATAGCGAATAAACTGTGATTATGTAAAAAATGTTGAAGGTGTTTGAATAAATGTTGGTTTGACTGTAGTTTGGTGAAAGCTCCTTTCTTATTTCATCAATTCATTAATCCAACTAAATACAGTTTTTTTTTTTGTCCAGATCTCTCCCACTTTAGATTTCTCTAGATCTGAAGAGGGAGACAATGTGCATGTTTCGGAAAGCCGGCTACCCTGTAATGAGGATAGGAATAAGTCTGAACTATCTCTGGAGTTGCATTTGGAGGCTCTGAAGGCCAAACGCAAGCAGCAGCTGGAGAAATTAGAGCTCCAGCACCAGAATGGCCTGGAGAAGAGGCTCCTGCAGAACTCACTGCTCACCACGAGCACTGAATGGATACTTAAATCCAAAACACTTCAGCAGAGCATCAGCGATAATGATGGGCGAAACTCTGAAAACCGCAAACACCACAGGTACATTCACGTCCAGAATGCAAATTTCCTAATTTACTCTCCCCCATCCAAGATGTTCTTCAGTTTCTTCAGTCAAAATGAAATTAAGGTTTTTGAGGAAAACATATCAGGATTTTTCTCCATATAGTGAACTTGAATAGTGGCCAACAGGTTGAAGGTCCAAATTGCAGTTTTAAAGCAGCTTCAAAGGGCTCTACATGATCCCAGCTGAGGAATAAGGGTCTTATGTAGTGAAACGATTGGCCATTTTCTAAGAAAAACACAAATTAATATACTTTTTAGCCACAAATGCTTGTCTTGCACTAGCTCGACCTCAAGCATTACATAATCATGCACGCGTGACGTAGGCGAAAGTACTGACCTAGTGTTTACAAAGCAAAAGAAAGTCAAACGCCCTTTACAAAAAAGGTTTTTCACTTTACCCTACCTTTTTGAACCGGAAGTAAACAGATGAAAAACTAACGGGGGGTTACTTTTCTAACATAATTAAGTAATCGCAGAGCTAGTGCAAAATGAGCATTTGTGGTTAAAAAGTATATACATTTTTATTTTTTTAAGAAAATGACAGACCGTTTTGCTACATGAGACCCTTATTCCTCAGCTGGGATCGTGTAGAGCCCTTTGAAGCTGCATTGAAACTGCAGTTTGGACCTTCAACCTGTTGGCCACCATTGGAGTTCACTATATAGAGAAAAATCCTGGAATGTTTTCCTCAGAAACCTTAATTTCTTTGCGACTGAAGAAAGAAAGACATGAACATCTTGGATGACATGGGAGGTGAGTAAGTTATCAGGAAACTTTAATTCTGGAAATGAACTTATCCTTTCAATGCGATAACAATATTTCCAACGGTACTGAACTGAAACATACATCTTCTACTCTTGTCCTCAGTTCAAAGGTGATTCTGCATAATTTTACTTCAAAAGGAGTCAAAGCACCAAGAAGTAATAGATCTGATTCTCTGGGAACGGTCATAGAGAAACAGAGGAAGCCTCTTCCCCAGAATTCACAGAAAGCCAAAGAGGAGGCAGACCTGGCTGAGTGTCAGAAACAGTTTCGTGTTGCTCCTGTCCCCGAGCACGTCTCTAAACCTCTTTATGATGACCTCATCCATGAACAAGAGCGCTTGAGGAAGGAAGGTCGTGAGCAGAGGAGAGATTTCCTCTTGACCATGCAGAAACCCTTCAGGTTGCACAAGAGGGAGGAGAAGAAGCAAGAGAGGCTGAAGGAGGAGATGGCCTCTGCTAATAAAAGTGAAAAAACAGAACCAGTTTGTGTGAGAAAACCTATACCGAAAACAGTCTCAGACGCCAGGTTCTCTGAACGGCTGAAAGGTGCTATTTATTTAAATATTTAATTAAAATAATGTATATTAATTTATGTGCTTATGCCTGTTCTAAACACCATATGTAACATTTAATTGAAAATCTAACATATTTAAAAAGAAATAGCTCACACAAAAATCATTTACTCACCTTCTAAAACTGTATTTATTTGATGCTGATTCAGAGCAGGAGCAGCAAAGGAAGATTCGCATTCATCTTAGAGCTCAGGAGACGCTGAAAGCCTCCTCAGCACCCATTCAAAGACAAGAACCCAGTGCAGATAGACAGACTCGCAGTGCTCAGACGAGCAAATCCAAGATGCTGGGTTACTTGGAACGGAAGTTGTCCTTCAGACCTAAAACTAACGCTGCCGTGCCTGACTTTGACAAGCTCTATCAGGCCTTTCAACAAAAGGCAATGGAGGCAAGAGAGAGGAGAGATGTCACTCAGTGTAAACCCTTCCAGCTGCGCACATCCACACTACAGCCTCATCATAGGAGCCCAGAAAACACACAGGTTGCTATTTGAATTGAGTTCAGATTTCTTAAATTTAATTCCTTTAGGAATGTGTTTTGTTTAAAGGAGAAGTCCACTTCCAGAACAACAATTTACAAATAATGTACCCCTTCCCCTGTCATCCAAGATGTTCATGTCTTTCTTTCTTTAGGCATAAAGAAATTATGTTTTTTGAGGAGAAGATTTCAGGATTTCTCTCCATATAATGGACTGCTATGGTTTGAACTATGAGTTTGAACTACGTTTTAATTTTAATAAATACATTTTATATTGACATTCATATTGTGTGCTGCTAATATGGAGAAGACCATAAAGGGTTTATTGCCTTTTTGGTTCATGAAGAACTTACAACAGCTTTGCTGTAGTCTTTATTTATGTATTCAAGCTCAATGACAGTGTGCATTAGTGCAGTGTCATCTAACAGTTAGTCATTTCAGCAAATATTACAGCGCTCTGTTCTGTTGAAAGAAAATGTTTGGGAACATGGCATGATTCTGCAAAGCTCGCACCGCAAACTAAAGGGTTACTGGGAAAAGCACAAAGTCTGACCTATGGTTTTTTCTTGTGATTCCGGTCAGAGAAGTTCTTCAATAGCAAAATACCAGCTACAGATTCTATAATTTGAGACCTATAATTCTGTACTTTATATTTTATTGACCACATTTCCTAAAAAACACCTAAAATTTACTAGAGTAAATTTAGTTTCTGCTTACTGAATCATCAGTTTAAGTACAAATATCATGTTATTTGATGTTATTTCATGAGTATCAAGATTTTTTTTTAAAGGAGAAGTCCATTTCCAGAACAAAAATGTACAGATAATGTATTCACCCCCTTGTCATCCAAAATGTTCATGTCTGTCTTTCTTCAGTCGTAAAGAAATTATGTTTTTTGAGGAAAAAA
>JAHKKF010529147.1:38882-70097 GCA_019740295.1 Labeo calbasu
TCGGCATAGGTTCGCGAATCATTTGATTCGATAAAGACATTGGAAGGCGGATCGCGAATCATTTGATTCGATCAAGACTTTGGAAAGCGGATCGCAAATCATTTGATTTAGATCGGAACTTTGGAGCTGGTTCGTGAATCTTTTGATACAGATCGGAACTTCGGTAAGGGTTCGCGAATCATTTGATTCGACCAAGACTTCGGAACGCGGATCGAAGTCCCGATTTGAAATTATGGTTCTCAAATCATAATTAAGATCGGGACTTAAGACGTAACTCCAATCTTTCTTTTCCAAAGCTCTGTTAGTCCTAAAACAGTAAAACAGCATCTTTCTATTCATGCACTTTTACTATGGTTTATTTAAGTTAAATTTTCCTATGTTCTCTTCTGAGTACTTAAACAATCCAAAGAAAATCTTTATAACAGAACTAAAAATCACTTTAAAATGAGATTGGATGAACATTTAAAAAAAAAAAGACCAAAATTTCTTTTTGTACATACAAAACAAGTGACATCTTCCTCAAAAGTGACAACTCACAGCAACTCACTTTAATTTCAATTTTCAAGGGCGTAGAATTTAGTAGGAATGCTAGACACGTCCCTACCAGTATCTAGGGATTACAAAACTGCATTTAGCAATAACTCTGATTAAACAATTTAAATATCTGATGTGTGCTGTTATGTTCCCACCAATGCCAAAAATCAAACCTATGCCATTGGTTCAATAACTCATAAAGAGAGTCGCTTGTCGCCACCTACTGACATAATGCTGTAACCTGCAGAAAGACTCACTGAAAAATCCCCACCTCTAAAGCACGGACTGACAGTCCATCTTAAAGGAACAAACACAGGAGTGTGACACAGTGAAATGACCCAGTGCTTTCGGACTATATAGCTGAATTCAAAATAGCATACCTTGATATTCTTACTACTTCTGCCATTTCTTTAATTGCAGAAACAAGAGTATTATGGCTGCTCAGACCAGATTAAAAATTGTTGGCTACTAACTGTCGTATAATAATGAAGTATAAGATCTTAAACTTAGTGCATCCATATCAATATAATATAAAGTGCAAGACCACTGGGGCAAAGAAGAGTGAGCAAAAACAAAAACTTACTGAGTGCACCCTTAAGGGAAAAAGGATCAGGATCCAGTTCTTCAAAGACAACAGGTCACACAGGTTTTGTGGTCTACACACTGCGGGAAAACACATCAAAGTTCAACAAAAAATATCAGGGTTCACTGACTAATTGGAAATATTACGGCCCTACGAAAGAATCTGCAAGTTGTGGGTCAAAAACACGGCCATAGTCAAAGTTTTCCTTTGTGTCCTGATTAGTGAAGGAGAAATCAAACTCATCTTAAACAAAATTATTAACTCTATCCTGGCACTAACCCCCTCGATGCCTGCAAGATGCATTCAGACTCATAGCAAATTGGTATATACCTCCATCTAGTGGACTAAACTTCTAAATATACCATTAACATCAACAGAACCTTTCAATTACACAAAACGATTATTCAAATGTTCTTCACACTAAGAAAAAATGGCTCTTTTAAGAATTGCACATTGAAAGCTTCTTTGGGGAAACCCAAAATGATTCTTCTATTGCATCACAGCAAAACCACCTTTTCGCAACATGTGAGCCCTAATGGCTAAAAAACTATTCATTAGCATTCAAATTCATCTAAAAGTCAGTTGCAGTAGGCAAAAATGTATTAGAGATACCTAAATACATATATAATGTGAATTATTAACAAATCATGATATCGTTTTGCCATCATTGGGCTGATTTCAGGCCATAATTGAGCCCCATTAATATAATATATAATTCTTACATTATTACTGGACGTAGGAACGAATATACAGTTTACACCTCTTGGTCAGCAAGTCGACATATAGCGCCATTGCAATGCCGGCGACCTGAGTTCGAATCCCGGCTCGTGGATCTTTCCCGATCTCACTTCACTTTCTGTCCATCTACACTGGCCTATGCAAATAGAGGCATAAAAACTCCAAAAAATAAATATATATATATTTTTAAAAGTAATTGTACATGTATTTGGGTCATGTCAGATCACTTACTAAAAACAGAAATATTTGCAACAAGCCATTGCATTTACTCTTTAACTAGAAAAAATACATACATTACCTTTAATTTGACCAACAAACAGTTACGATAAACTGCGGCCATGAAAGGACCAAAGATTGACAACATTTCTCTGGATACTGGTTTCAAATGCATATAAGAAAAACAAAATGGCACAAAAAAAGAATCAAAAGAAAATCCAGCCGTGTATTTCATTACAAGTTTAATTCAACATTCACTGCAAGTTAATCATCACTCTCTAATTCATATTTAACAAAACATTATTAGAAAATGCACCGTATAACAACCAGTCTTCTGATTAGAGGTGCTAACGTGAAACTTCCCGCACAAGCTCAGTTACATCGTTCACTGGGGATTCCTACATCCGCTTGTACCTTATACAACAGTATGTGGCGAACAGGGGCGAGACAGAACGAGGAGGAATATTCATTAACACTGATTAGCTTTTCCTTTGGAATATCTATAGTCCTCACTCTCTCTGAGTGTTACATCTGAAAAAATGGTAAACCAAAAACAAAAAGGGTACACATGAAACAATACAGTAGTAATGGGTGTAATATATTTGCATTTAATATTTTAGTAAAGGACGGTTACGACGGAATACTACGTCAGTATGAAGTGCTTTGCACCAGAGTTGCGGTCGCCTGTATCACCTGCCGATATGTTCGGATTTCAACTGTACAAGGATAAACAGGTAGACAGCGTTTGACTATCATAGTTACTATAATAGCTTTACTGCCTGACCGCAGCATGTTACAAGTTCACATTTAACTTTTCCATGCAGTCATGCAAAAAAATTCACTCCGATGAGTTGCAGCTTGTAAACCAGAGTCACGCCGATGAGCTTTCCAAAGTGAGAAAACAACATCCAAAGTACAAAATATCAGCCCATCCCACTTTGCTCTGTCCTTGATATCTTCAGGTGAGGTCCATTAGGAAGCAGTTCATTTGTTGCCGCCACCAGAGCACAGGAAGTTGGCTCACCACTTCCTGTGTTAGAGAGTCTAGAGAGTCCTCGCCTGATCGGCTCCACGGGCACATTTCAGCTCCTCCGTTAAAATTTCTCTCCGCTCTCACACTTCACAACAGACATGCAATACACAGACCAAATTAATTCTTAGGTTAGGTTGTACATTTATATAGATTTATACATATTTATATAATTCATATATTTTCAGGAATGTTAATCTGTGTGTTTTTGTTTTTCGACGATACAAAATTACTTCTCATAAGACACATATAAGCAACATCATAAAAACAGTCTCTTTCTTTAAAAAAACATCCCTTAATAAAAATAAGTTCTATTTGCGTTTTGTTTATTTTACAATATATTTTCTTTTCCGCTCCATCTTCTTCTCCAGGTTCGGGACGAGGGGAGGGGGATTGGCTAATATTACAATGGACACTTTGTGCAGCCGCACTCCATGGTGGTCTCCATCTCCTCGGAAAAGGAAGATCCATCGGAGCACCTGAAGCTGACCTTCCGTCTCCGGCTCTTGGTGGGGGCGCAGCACAGGCCCGAGCGGCAGGCGCTTGGACACCGAGCAATTTTACTGGTGGAGGTGCAGGTTTTATGACCCATATTACGCTTCAGCAGCTCACGGACCATCTCGCCTTGGCACGTCAGCTCTGTGTGGAGGAGGGGATGGAGGACAGTCCATCAGATAAAGCTTTTATATAACATTTTAATAAACATAAGGAGTTTCAGGTCAGATACTGACTTCTGGCAAGCTACAGATGACAGGAAACAACATTTGTAGCGCATTTAACAGCTGTAATGCAACTTGATGAGTGGAAACTGTTTTCTGTTTTAATATATTTAAAAATGTAACTTAGTCCTGTAATCAATGCAAAATTTTCAGCATCATTACCCCAGTCTTCAGTGTCAAATGTGACCCTGGACCACAAAACCAGTCATAAGGGTCAATTTTTTGAAATTGAGATTTATGCATCATCTGAAAGCTGAATAAATAAGGATAGGATAGGACAAATATTTGACCAAAATACAACTATTTGAAAATCTGGAATCTGAGGGTGCATAAAAAAAATCTAAATATTGAAAAAAATCGCCTTTAAAGTTGTCCAAATGAAGTTCATAGCAATGCATATTACTAGTCAAAAATTAAGTTTTGATATATTTACGGTAGGAAATTTACAAAATATCTTCATGGAACATGATCTTTACTTAATATCCTAATGATTTCTGGTATGAAAGAAAAGTTGATACTTTTGATGCATACAATGTATTTTTGGCTATCGCTACAAATATAAAAACCTGTGCTATTAAAGACTGGTTTTGTAGTCCAAGGTCACAAATGATCTTTCAGAAATCATTCTAATATTCTAATATAAAATATAGATCATCATTAATTATGTCAAAAAAAGCAGTTTAGTGTTTTTAAATAAATTTTATTTATTTATCTGTAAATAAATAAAACATTTTTATGAATAAAAACAGTTTTTTTGTAACAGTTTATAAGTCTGTCTTAATGCACTTAATGCATTCTTGCTATATAAAATAGAAATATATATATTTTTTTAAACATTCTGATTTTGAACTGTATTTTATATGCAATGATTATTTATGTATCTTTGAATTAATATAAAACATGGTGTTTTATGAAATCTTATGGAGATCATATAAAGAAAATTAAGACTGACTGGTTATTATTTGTGCTCTATTGAAATGAGATATTATTGCCAGTATCAAAATATTATTAAGATTTAATTGAGATGTCACTGTATGATTTTTCCCCACCCTATGACGTTTGTTTACATCAGCAGAAGAAAAAAGTCATTTGAAAAACAGGGTAAGTTATTAAATTTCGATGAAACATTATGAAAACAGGAATAACGTATTTAAATGCGGATCATCAGTTTATTAAATTACAATTAGTAAATAGATATATGTCCATAAAACAATATAACAAAAGAACGGGTGATAGAGACAGGGCTAAAAGCAATCTTGCTACAATTTTTTTCCCTTGTAGAAAAATGTTTTTAAGAAAATTAAAAGTTTTTTTTTATTTTGTTTTTACATTCTATATGTAAACACAACTACAGTGGTGTCCAAAATTATTAGAACACTCTGTATTTTCACCAGCTAAAAAATGGTTTTAGGTCTATCTTTTGCTGTAGTGTGTCAGTAGCCATTAATCGTAGCCATTAATCGTAATAATCCAGTGAGATTTTTGTATGCACAAGGAGTCTGACAACAGCCAGTGCTCCACACAAAGATCTGATCTTCATCATCAACCAGTCTGTCTGGAATGACATGAAGAAACAGAACAAACTAAGACAGACTAAATCCAGAAGAACTGTGGCAACGTCTCCAAGATGCTTCAAGAGACCTACCTGCAAAGCTACCTGACAAACTATGTGCAAGTACACCTACTGCTTTAAACGCAAGGGATGGTCACACCAAATGCTGATTTAATTTAGTTAAAAGAAGTTAATTATATCAGCTGAAGAAAATACTACTGTTCTAATCATTTTGGCCACCACTATGTTTCAGTGTGTAATTAATGATAAACCTATGATGAATAATGCATGTCTTCTGCAGTGCTGTGTCTCACCTGTTTCACAGGACGGCCCACTGTATCCAGTCTGGCAGTGGCAGACCGGCTCTCCGCTCTCCGTCACCCTACACTCTCCGTGCACGCAGTGCAGCCCCTTGCAGACGGCGGACTCCTCTCGCCTGTCACAGAACTGGCCCGAGTATCCATCTGCACATGAGCAGCTGTACGAGGAGCCCTTCGGCACACACACGCCGTGCACACACCTGCACAGGAAGAGAAAGGGAAGAGATTACCGCCTGATACAAGCACAACTGTGAGTGTCTGCGTACGTGTGTGTACTGTACGTACCTGCTGTTCTGACAGGGGCTCTGGGAGGTCGTCTCTTCACACAGTGGGCCGCTGTGGCCGGTGGGACACTCGCAGGTCACGCCCGCCTCTCCTCTCTGTCTGCAGGCCCCGTGAGCACAGACGCTGCAAGAGTGACAGCCAGGCAGGATGCCCTCTACCCCTGCCAGTCCACTGCCGAGGTCTTGGAGTTCCCCGTTGAGCCGTACGTCATGAATGCAGCCAATAAAGGACTGGAATGGACGGTCTGGACCCGGTCGCAGGCCGGCAGTGTCAATCAGAGAGGGCACACCTAAAACACCAACAACAGGCAAATATTAGCACATTTAATGATTGCAACCACACCTACAAAATAAAGGTTCCAAAAGGGTGTTTTTGCACTGATGCCATAGAAGAACCATTTTGGTTCCCCAAAGAACCAATTTGAAGATTTCTAAAAATCTAAAAGAAACTTTTTTGACTATAAAGAACCTTTTCTGCATTTGAAAAGTTCCATGGATGTTCATGGAACCACTGATGCCAATAAAGAACATTTATTTTTAAGAGTGCATCATGCATTTAAACACTTGGATAGCATTTCAAAACAAGCCACATTTAATACTTTGAAAGCTTAGAAATGTGGTTTTGATGAACAGTAAGGTGTTTTTGATGCTTACCGCCTATGTAGAGTTGTGTGTTGTGATCCACAGCCGGAGGACGTGGGAGTTTGCCCAGGCTTTTCGGTGCCCCTTTATCCACCACCAAACTCAAGGTCTGATTTTGGATCAGCACTTCCACCGTGTGGAAAAGACCATCATTCACTGACTCCACACTGCAAGAAAGCATAAGATAGCATAAGATATATTTTTATTAGAATATATTTTAAAATTATAATTACCTAAACTGATTTTTTCAATATTTATTATATATATTTTATATATATTGTTAATTATTTATTTTTTCCCCCAAGGAGGCAGTGGGAGTCAAGAGCACATTTAAGATTAAATAAAATAAAATAAAATAAAATAATTCAAGCTTGGGGTTGTAAGGTTTATTTAATGTTTTGTTTAATGAAAGAAGTCTCCTGTGCTCATTAAGACTGCATTTATCTGATCAAAACACAGTACATTTAGTGAAATATTACTATAATTTCAAATAATAATTTTAAAATGTAATTTATTCCTGTCATGCAAAGCTGAATTTTCAGCATCATTACTCCAGTCTTGAGTGTCACAAAAAACCTTTATTAAACATTTCTACCAAACTTTGAATGGTAGTGTAAATATCATTATTATTTTTTGCGCCATTTTCAATCAAGCTTTTATTCCGTCAAATGTTGCCGTGTGAAAATATTATTTAAACATACACATAACGCTCACAATGAAAGCCTTAACGGCTGTTTTAGGCTAAATGACGGTTTTAACTGATCGTATCATGTCACCACTGGGGTAATTTAACATTGAAAGTAACATTTTAAGCCCAAATGAAAAGCCTGTATGTGCAATACTGAATATCTCCCCACTGTCTGAAAATGCCATGGTTTCCACATTAGGCTCCGTCAGGTGTATTTCCAGTGAATTTGGCACTGACGTGGGGAGAGCTTATGTTGTGGGAAAAGGAGAGCTTGTGTTGGCCATGAGTTCACTCTTTCTTTGAGTTAGCACGCTCAAATCACATCCTGCTGAGTTTGGCACTGTGACTGCGTGAACTCCTGAGAGCGATTCTGTTTCACACGGTCATTTTTTAACCATTGAAGAGTGCCGTTTGTTCCCGGGTTTCACGAAACCTCCATGAAACATTTCGTAGACTATGAGAGCGTGCTCCGCTGGATTTCCGCCCGTTTCCTCCTTAGTTTCATACAATGCAGTGCATGTACTGTAGCACGCCGTTTGGCCCAGATTCTGCTGACTTCGAAGACGGTATTTTGTTTGAAGGTGAGATTTAGGGTTATGAACTTATCAGTAGCCTCTGAACTATGAGAAAGCAGTCTGCTCAGGCTACAGAAACCCCAGTTTTGTATTGTAGTAGTTATTGCTGGATGGAGCACAGGCAGTTACAGACAGCTAGAGACAGTGGTTTGGCACAGAAGCCCAGAGACCAACAGAGAGAGGGGAGAAGGGGGTGCGAGAAATGATATTGTGGCGAGTATAGTATATCTTAATCCCCACCTCAACTTAAAACAAGGTTTTCCTCTTTTTCTGTCTTTAGCAGAAGAAAAAAAACATATCTATCTATCTATCTATCTATCTATCTATCTATCTATCTATCTATCTATCTATCCTAAAGACAAAAAAACAACAACAACAAGGGCATTGCCAACAAATGCATTAAGCAAACAAACATGGAAATGAACTCTTTTTTGCGGGCAGGCTGCTAGTATTTGTGCTGGCTTGCAATACTATTTTCCATTACTGAAATGCTGAGGCCATAGGTGCGGATAGAGATCAGTGTCCCCAGATATAGGGGGGTACGGTTCATGGAGGTCTTGGCTGAACAAAGACCCAACACAGGCGCACGTGTGGTTTGCATTACAGGCCCATAATTCAATTCCTGTTTCAAAATAGGCTTTTGCAACAAACACTACAGTCCATGGGCTGAGACCCCCCAAACATCTCAAGCAAGTCCATTTGATACATCAGTACCACCATAGATGAACGGTTTTATTATAATATGAGGACATTTTCATCCACTGTCTCTGGTTTTGACAGCCGTCTTTCATTAAGTCAGTCTGTGGGCCTACATGCCGGCTGGGAAGGAAACGGGAAGAGTATTTTGTGGAAAAGCTGGTGAGAGTGGGAATGTTATGGAACACAGAGGAAGGTTCTATTATGAGAATGAAAACATACTTAATCAGAACATAAATCTCACCATGGGGGACCGAAGTCATCATTTGGACTGGTTCTTGAATGTATGCAGTGAAGGTCTACCACCACTAGGTGGCACCAGAGATCAACTCCTCAAGATGCAGCCTAGCGCTTGCAACTATTGGCCTTTTGTTCATATTCTGAAAGACAGAAAATATCCCGAGGCCATAATATTTTTAGAACGGGGGGGATTGAGAAGGTGGAGCGTCTTTGATGTACGGCTAGCCTACATATTAGCTTCAAGCAGCCCATTATGGAGCTCAATAAAAACAAACAGAAACCCGTGGAAGATTTCAGCAACCTCATGTCACCCCTCTCGCACGAGGGGAAGTCAATTTCCTGTCAGCTGAAAATAAAATACTCTGTTTTTCCTTGAGCGAAACCGCATTATAAATGACACATACACAAAGTTAGCCACTATTACCGGCTCCTTCATCTTGGAGAGTTATCTAGATCAGCAAACCTGTAGACATATTTACATTTTCCAGATTCAATTACGCGGCACTATCATTTGCTTACACTAGCTAAGAGTAACGGACTGCAGCTGTGAAGTCAATTACGCCTTTCTGGAACGTGAATTGTTAAACAAGGTTATGTAGCGTTGGAGATATCGTGGGGTGTAGCCAAGTAGCTTTGCTCTACAGACGGACTGACGTTAACAGCTAATATCAAAACACACGTAAGTAGCAAGAGACCATCGTTAAGGTCATGGGTGGACAGTTAGCATTAGCATCCCTCAGCTTTGACTTTGCTTCTTCTGTCGTTGCAATAGCGCTGTCTTAGTGCCGGTCTTCTCCAACCAAAAGAACCTACTTCAGGTCACGTTTCGGGCTGAATTACCACTACTTTCCCCTGTTCAAACATTCTGCTCACACAGGAACTTAGCGCTAATCTCGGGTGAAACAAAAACAGGCCGTAAAAACATACCCTGACCCCTCCTTGTTCACCCTAGCGCTGCTCAGTGTTAAACCCAGTTGACATGCCAAACATTAGCTGCATTTGGAGAGCTGTGGTTAGGTGTGGCGCAGGATGGTGAGCCCACGCTGAGGAGCTGGGGGCAGGGAACGCTGCAATTCTAACATTCTCATTCAATTTCCTGCGATGTTTCCACAAACCGCCGCTTCTGCCGAGGAACTGCCCACGCCGCTGCTTAAACTAATACTCAGATTAGCGTGACATTTAGCAAAGGGCAGCGCATTAACACGCTGCATGGGCCCAAGCATTCATCTCATGGTAATGAGGCATTACTGCTAGTTAAGAGCCTCCGTCGCTCTCCTCCCCAGTGCATATATCAGTCTCTCCATCCCTCCCCTTACCCGCACCTTCCGTCAAGGCGGGATCACATTGCAGAGATAAGTGTCCTTCACTCTTCGTCGGCTCTCAGTCACTCCTCATCTCTCTGGGGTCCGATCTGTCTTCTTTCTCACCGCCCAGAGCCTACAGTTTCCCTCTCAGCATTTCAGTTTTCTTCATCATCGTTCCTTGTTTTTCCTGTCAGGGATATCTTCACTTGCTGAAGTTCAGCAGGGACAAGGTGTAAGAAGAGCTGTAGATGGTGTGGGAATCTTGCAAGTTCTCTCCTCTGATCTTCGCCCCACAGAGTCTTTATGACCCAGTTCCACATTTGAAGTCAAGCACCCGCAGAGAGCCACTGAACCAAACTCGGCTCAGGAATGCTCCAACCGCAGCCTCAAAACTCTAGCTTCCATGGTGGGAAAACCAACGCAAGGGAGCTGCCCGAACGCTGCACCCACGTCCAAGCGTTGCGGCGTAGGACGGGTTACAAATTGAGCAGCTGGCTCTCTTAGCTCTGGTTACACATTGTTAGCACTCGCTATGACATGGAGAACTTGGGAGCACGTTCGCCAAACCGGGGTGTGCCATGGCCAAATAAGCTAAATTGAGACGGAAGGACATTTTCTCTCCTTGCACTTCCTTTCCTCATATGTGACCCTCATTCGTTACCCCAACACAGACGGGTGCAGATAAACCAAAGCCACACAGCACAATGTCACTTGGGGAAAAACAAGATAATTAGAGGGTGAGCATGGGCCTATGATTAACTGTGGGTGCCATGGTACATCTTGGACTTAGTAGGGACCTGGCAACAAAATGGACTTCATTCAGTTGCACCACTGCATGTTAATTTAACTGTTCAAGCACACAACTGAGTCCACATGTGCTACATCACATTAAGCTGTGGTGGACCAGTCTGAAAATACAAGTCTTAGCAGGGTTAAGGTTAGTTTCAGCCTCAGATGTCACACCCACAGACTGTTGTCTGAACGCATGATGCATACGGCACACAAAAACAGTAAACACTTCAGAAGTTGTCATCGGATGCCCATTTTCCACAAGTTCTTTAAGGTCTTAATGAAAGGTCTATAACATACTTTGGTTAAAATTTCTCTATGGTAGTGTAAAACAACACCCATTTTACCTTGTCAAAACAGCTAGGTTCAGAGCAAGCCATTTCGGTGCATGTCCAAATGCTAATGAGCTCTGCTCACCCCGCCCCTCTCTTCTGTGTGGTGACCAGCTGTTCTCTGAGAGATTGTACATTTTAGCCGTATTTAGCCACGTAACTTGCTAACTAGCACATTATTAGGAAAGGCTGTTTGCAAAGATGAATAAAAAATCCTTATACTCACTTCTTCTGTAGGTGAAGCTGAATCATTCGATGAACATAGACGCATTTAGGTAGATTGGGAGGTGCATTCCCATCACAAATTAAAGTAATCCACTGCGTCTTCAATAGCTCAGATTGGGAGTAATTGACAACTGCTATGTTTATTATTGCATCCAATTACAAAACACCTCATTCGCTTAGAAGACATTCTTGTCTACTCCTGCTCCGGGATCGAAGCAATGACGGATTGTTTACATCGTTTAAGGCTGTGTCAATCAACAATCATGGGAGTGGCCTTGGTCTGTGTGACATCACACAGCCAAGAATCAGAGAATGGCTTGATTTGAGAAAGTGGTGATATGATTTATAGGGATTTAAAAAAACTTTTTTTTTTTAATTTTTATATTTTTTTATATTATTTTTATAATGATTTTTTTATAATTATAGGGTGGATGTGTACACACACTGCCAACACACATTTATGTTCAAACAACATGTAAAAGTGATTTTTAACGTTCTCTCTGGAAACAAAGATGTTGTGATGTCAAGCCTTCTCATGGAAGTAGAAAGCTGTTATGTTTACAACAGCGACAATGGATCAAGAAAACACTGGATTTTTAAAAGTATGTGAAAAAAGTATAGTTTGTGGCATAGATTCTTTAAAATACGTCCCAGAGTTTTACACACCGGTTTGTTGTTGTAGGGACATTGTGATGCGAGACAAATCAAAACATGATTGGGCGGTCCTTGACCATTCAAATTGGAGAAGGTTCACAGACGGGTAGAAGCTGTACTTGTATCTCTATTGCCTACATAGAAAGTAGCTGCCTGGGGTATTCCAAGATGGCTGCCAAGTAAACCACTTGCCTTGAAACAACAGTCTATTCTTCTTCTAAATAAAAAGCAGTGCAAGTGCTTTAAATGCATGCTTGCCATTAATACTAGAAACACCGGAATAAAATGCATGTATTCTCAGTCTGCAAAGACAAGGAATCAGGCTAAAACGTTATTTTTCACGCTGACACTCCCTCATAGAGCGATCGAAGAAAAGAAAAGAGGAAAGAGTGGCCCTCTGCAGCAGCAACGGGAGGCACCGGATCAATACAAAGTCATCAAGCAAGCAGGCAGGACCTGAGCACCGAGCTCACCGCTGTTCACGTCTACTGCCTGCTAAAACAGTTGCCAGTCACAAACGTTTACGCTCTACTTCTGCAGACGCAGATGAAAAAGATGCCGGAGACCCTGATTTACGCCACATACGCATTCTTAACCAGACAAGGACACCGATTTCTATCTAGAAATGCTTTGAAACTACGCTGTCATTAGGTTTGTGTGCAGACTGGATTTAAAAGCTTGAATCTGGGCTCTTGAAACCCATTACAGAGCCTGCGCTTGCTTAATGACATCCGCAGTGACCCACCAGGCCGGAGTCAGGCACCATCTGCGCCAGACTCAACAAGCCTGTTGTCTGCTGAAAGGGCAGGAGGTGAGGGCTAAGAGCTCTGTGTTTATGGGGGCTCCAATGAGCATAGAAATTCACGGCGCTGCAGCAAGGAAGAGTTCGCATGGGAACCGGGCGAGAGAAGCAAGCTCTCGCCTGAGGCAGATTCAAGCAGGTCATGTAAACCCGGGGCTCCTATATGGTTTTATGATGTGCCACGAGCTTACAGGGATTAAACCTCCCTGAGAACGGGGAGCAAACGTACCCGCAAACACGCCTTATTCACCCCAAACTATTCTGGATGAGAGCAGGGGGCCTCTGTTTTTATGGAAGATGAATGAGAGTGTATGTTTGATGTTTTGAAGTAATTTCGGGTGGTACATGTCTATTTAGATTATGGCGCAGCAGAAACGACTGGCTGTATGGGATTGTTTACTGTGTAGAACAGAAGTGTGATTGTGGGTCTGTTACAAATGCTAGGGAGCTAAAGAGGCAGCTGGCTTCTAAGAGAGCATCGTAACTAAAATGGAACTTCTTAAGTGACTAATTTGGAATGTTCTACATAGGCAGCCACAAATAACATTCCTCATGTGAGGCGCACTGGAGACCTGCAACTGATTCTGCCATTAGCATGTTGCTAGTTAACAATGCAATGCTCTATTAAACATAAATATACATGGCATACACAAATACTGGCTAAAAACAGAGCATTTTAAATTATATTTACTATTTATGAATTACATTTGAGTCCATTTTAATCAACTTTCCCAGCAAGGCATGTTGTATTCCCACTAATGGACAGTCAGACAGAGTCGTGCATTATGGGTGTTTGCCTACATTTTTGGCAAGAGGGAAAACCACAGCCCCTTTTCTCTGTTTGCTCATGTAGCAACAATTTAAAAAATTGCCTTTCTACTCATAGACAGCCAAGTTTTATTAAAAGCCCATCTTGTCTTGTGAATTACCTTATACAACAGCTTGTCTTTGGGGCACTGCCCTTAAAGTGACAGCTCTGTATTTTAAATTAGTAGCTTAGAGTACTACTATAAACCTTTTAGGGGTAAATAAGGCACAAAGCATAGGTGTGTGATATTTATCAACTGTGCAAGCTGACATTATGGAGTATGTACAGCTAAGGTCAAGATTCCCCCTTTCAGAATCTGCAAAATGTTAAGTATTTTACCAAAATAAGAGGGATCATACAAAATGCATGTTATTGTTTTAGTACTGACCTAAATAATATATTTCACATGACCCCATTCAGAACTTATTGAATTTGAAGATCGGGGTAAATTTAACTTATTTTGTCTTCTGGCAAACGTGTAACTATCTTCGGTAACCTCTGAAGGCCAGTACTAATACCTTATTCAGGCCAGTGCTAAATAAACAATAACAGGCATTTTGTATGATCCCTCTTATTGTGGTAAAATATTCTGCCAGGGGGGTGTAAACTTTTAACCTCAACTGCATGAATACATGCAAAAAAACGTTTCCAAAAAACGTCTTGAAAGTCCAAAAGCATTCCCTTTATAATTATGCCTATTAGAATGCAGTTGAAATGCAGTTATGAAGGCAAACAAATATCCCAGTATGGGGTTTTGTTTTTATATTATAAGATATGATACATTTAAGTAATATGACACAAGCAAGAGTGCCGTTTGCCAGAATATTTGCGTGTGAGTGCATTCACAAATGTGCTATTCTTTCACAACAGTTCAAAAAACAAGAAGTTAATATTGATTAAGTTACATTTTAGAAACAATATTGTCTGTTTTTTTCTTAATTAAAATAGTTCCAAACAGACCTGGAACAAAACATTTGCACGTCTTAGAGAAACACAGTTGTTTCATTTCTGAACGAATCTGTTTTTGAACACCCTTTGAGACAATGATTCAATGATCCATTCATAAAGAGAGATGCTTGAATCAGCTGTTTTAAACAAATCAGCTATTCTGAACGAATCATTTGAATGATTCAGTAATTCATTCATAAAGACAGCTACCTGCTTCATTTCTAAATATATAAGCCGTTTGAATGAATCATTTAAATGAATGATTCAATGAATCACTCATTCAGACAGGGGCTTGCCGCCACCTACTGGTGGTTTTAGTGTCATATTTATTTATCCATGACAGACCTAAACCAGCCTAGGTAACAGCATAAAATCACAATAAACAAAACACTGTTTAATAATCATTTTCTGGGGAAAAAAGCAATATAATTTCTTGTCACTATAGCACACCCCTAGTACAAAGATGCCCCTTTGACAGAATTTTTAAAGGTAAAACTTTAAAAAGTCTGCCTACAGAGTGTGTGTGTGTCGTATCCTCACCTGTACACTGTGGTTGGGGGGTATTTGGCAACATCATAGATCAAACGTATGTGTCCCTGGTACAGCTCTAGGGCGAGTGGGTCGTGGTCCTCTTTATACAACAGAATGCCATTGTCCTTCTCTGTGGCTACCTACAAAGACAGAGAGGAGGGAAATGAGAAAAAGACAGCAAAAGATCAGTGAAGGAGAACAGCAGGAAGACTTCCGAAGATTGAGGTGGAAGGGTAAAAGAGGGATGTACAAAACAATCAAGAGTGCGCGATAAGCACACTATTTCAATACGACATGCACACTGAGAGAGAACCGCCGCAGGCCTGACACTTAACTCCCTGTTTAGTCGAGGGCATCAAACGGAACGCCTGTGAGCAAGCTGTGATGGAAAACAGCTCACGTTTATATATAAGCACCAGGACGAGAGGAAAGAAAAGAGCAGTTGATGGCTTATGGAGTGTTGAAGCCCCTCTACACATCAGTTGAGACCAAGTGGACTGCTTACATTCATATCCTGGAGGCATATGAGCAGTTAATGTGTCCCTGTATTCGGTTTCTGTCAGCCGATATGTCACAGGAGGACCAAGTCATTAACGCTGTTTAGCACAGTTTTACTAAGAAATAAAAAAAGCAACCTAATTTGATTGCTTTTCTATATTTGCAGCTCCCAAACGTGTTGGCTTTTAGAGCCTGTTAACACGAGCAGAGCGAAAGCTGTAAAATATTTCACATGAAGTGCAAGGGTGAAGGGTTTCACATGAAGGGTTTAAGTGCTTAAGACATGTAAGCATTACATATTATTTAGCAAGGCTGTACCCACCAAAATTAAAAAAATCCAGGTAATTTACCATAGAAATACATTGTTTTTGAATTAGTTTTTTTTTAAACTTACAGCACCAGCTATGGTCCAGTCTCCTTAAAACTTTGCCTGCTTGTTTAGAATCATCTGTTGCATGTGCTCACCAGGATTCGTTAAGTTTTGAGTTTTCCTTTAGGCTTTATAGGATTTTGGATCAATTTGGACAGGCCCCTTTTCTAAATGACCCCATTATAGCCACCCAAAGGGTAATTTTCAACATTTTTTTGATAATTATTGACCTAGAGAGCCCATAGAATTGGTTTCTTTCAAATTTCTCTCAGACCTTTGGGGCCGTGAGTTGAACAGGTCTCCGTTCTTGATGGCCAATGGCGGCCATGTTTTTTGAGATGCACAAATGTCCTTATAGACACTTGTGGCACGTTGGACCAAGACCATGCACACCAATTTTCATGTTGAAAGGACAAATGGTTGCACAGTTAGCCATTTTTATGTTTTTTCCCCCTCTAATGTTCCCTTTAAGTGGCCAAGCTCTGCAATTTTTTTTCTGTGACCTCAGATTGAGCTCTTACATAAGTGTTCTGAGTTTGGCAATTTCGGCCATGTGTTTTGTCCACCATGAGACAAGGATTCCAATGACATAAGACACTTGAGCCTGCGCTTGACGGTTTACGAGTTACGAGCGATTTCATACTTTTGTTCGCTATAGCGCCTCTGTCAGGACGATTAGGGTGAGCCTTGGTCACATTGTAGGCGGTGTGAGTACTACCATCCCTCCAAGTTTCAAGTCTCTACGATTTACGGTTTGGCCTGCACGATCAGTTTTACATGCTACGTGCTTGAACCCCTAAAAAAAATCAATGTTTTTTGTTGGAAAACGAAACTTTATGAACATGGTATTTGGATTCTTACACATCTTGCGGTATCAATTTAAACTAATTTATTTATTCATTTTAAAACATCTACGAAAATTCTGAATGGCCTGTGAATTTTAGACGTCTGATGAGTAACATTGTAACATCGCAGTTTGAACTTCACAGATCATAGAGATGCAAAGTGTCATTTTTAAAAACCTCATTGTCCATGTTTACTTCTTGCCAAAAATTCTGACTTGGTTTAGAAAACAACACTTCCAATGCACTATTACTTAAGGTCTCTCCGTCTGCAGATGCACTAAGCGAAACCAACACAGAGAGATGCTGACGTCCACAAGGAGATAAACAGCTACGGAGCTCTTTTTAATTTCTCCTACTTTAATTAACATTAGTGTGCCCTCTCGACAGTGAGAAGATAGCCTCATTTGTAGCAGATCTAGCGGTTACACAGGGCCCCTGATTGCAACGGATAACAGCCGGCTCAACCTCTATTACCATAATATATGTCCTCTGGAGAAGAATTATTCACGCAGGTGGACAAGAGGTGACATTCTCATAATGTCAAAGAGGCCAAAGCTGGCTTAGACCATGCACTGCAGATGAAAAAAGACCTAGACAGAGAAGAAGATCACTTCTCGTGGCTGCAGATGTGAGTTTGGGTGACACCCAGACTATCCTGGGGCTAATGATATGTGAGGTCTGTATTACAGAAACTGATCTGGGACCCTTTGTTAGCCATTACAGGAAGTGGTTAAAGGCATACCTGGAGGGATATGTGCATGGGTGGTCGCATCTTGGCGCCTGAGAGTTCTAGATGGGTATCTTTGCCGAGGAAGTGCACTGTGACTGTCTTATGACATTTGGAGCCGGGTGGACAACGACATACGGGCTCGCCCTCCACGACCAGACACTGCGCTCCATTTTGACAGTATGATTGATCACATGGACTCGTCTTCTGGAGTAATATCATTGGTGGAGGTGTCTCACAAAACAGCCCACTAAGAAAAGAAAAAGGGAGAGATATGTAAGGCAATTTACATTCAAAAAGGATTTTATGCATACCAGGGCTGCATTTATTGGATGAGAAAATACAGTAAAAACTAAAATATTATTACTGTTAATGTTCTATTTGAATATATTTTAATATGTAATTTATTCCTGTGATGCAAAGCTGAATTTTCTGCATCATAACTCCAGCCTTCAGTGTCAAAGTGTGAAGTTTATTATTGAAAAGAAGCAATTTTTCAAGCAGTTTTAACTTTCTCTCTTTCTTACTTTCTTAAATCTAATTCACACAAGAGATGAAGACAGTGTTAGAATATTGATAGAGTGTCAGGACGGGTGGTAAGGCAGATTAATGTGGGGCTCAAGACACCATCAGGCCCTTAATTAGTAGCCGTGGTGGAGTGAGGGATGCTGGGGAGAGAGCTATTGTTCTTCTGTACAATGCCACACATGCACACACACACACGCTAGTGTTATAATTAGCCATATGGATATTCATCGTCTGTGCATGTCAGATTTAACTACACACTATCATATAACAAAGGAGCAACAGAAGCTTGGTGTGTATAAGCATGTATACGTTTGCATCATTTATCAAGCCTTTCATAATCATAATGAACACAGGTGTGCAAGTATCCTAGTTTTCAGAAAAGTATGTGCATGCTTTTGGAGCGATTACTAACGTACTTTTACTTTTGCAGCATAATTTTGAAGAGAAAAAAGGGAAATATTTAATTAAAAGATTAAATAGCCTCTTTATTGATTGACTTATCTAAAAATGGCAGGGTCAATATTTATCTATAGTTTTTATATTATATATTAAGTATTATTATTATTTAAAATAGAATACAAATTAAACATTTACATTTTTAAATGCATTCTATAATTATATTTAATTTATGTGACCCTGGACCACAAAACCAGCCATAAGAGTACATTCTTTCTGAAAGCTGAATAAATAAGCTTTTCATTGATGGTTTGTTGAGACAGGACAATATTTGGCTGAGATACAACTATTTAAAATCTGCAATCTGATGGTGCAAAAAAAATAAAATAAATAATAATAATAATAATAATCGAGAAAAATTGAGAAAATCACCTTTAAAGTTGTCCAAATTAAGTTCTTAGCAATGCATTTTACTAATCAAAAATTAAGTTTTAATATATTTATGGTAGGACATTTAAAAATATCTTCGATAATTTTGACATTTTTTTGACATTTGACATACATTGTATGATTGGCTATTGCTACAAATATATCTATGCTATTTAGGACTGGTTTTGTGGTCCAGGGTCACATTTTATTATTAAAAATATTAGAATAATATAATTCTAAATTATTCGTAAATAAAGTAAAAAAAAAAAAATCCTCCTCAAAATGCAATTTTTCCTTTAATAGTAGAAGTACGGTGTAGGTCTGGATTAGTCTTTAGTAGTTTTACAGTAATTAACTTACAACAAAAACATCAAAATTCTATTGTGTGTGCTTATTTAACTAAGTTATTGCATGTGTGAGATTGTGAAAAATGCATGAGACTCACCTGAACCCCTCCTTGCACACACACGTGTATCCGTTGATGGCGTCATTACACTCTGCTCCATGCTGACATTTGTTCTCCAGACAGTCGTTGTAATCCTGCTCACAGTGCTGGCCAACATAACCAGGCAAACATTCACACCTGAAAACAAACAACAACCCAACAACAGTTTAGATGCAAAAAAAGGGGTATATCCTAACACTAGGTAAGTTAAAAACACTGCTTCAACCATAGAGTGCATTAGTGCCCACCCACTTTTTCAGCAACATTGGTTCAGAAAGTTTTTGCCATTCATTTTTACCATAAGTATTTTTAAAAAAGTCTTCGTTCATGCATTATAAGCCATGAACCAAACCAAGCAAAAATATATATGAAAATTAGACAAAAAGTTACAAGACATTGTACTTTCCAATTGCCAACTGAAAAAAATGATGGAGAAATATAAAACTATTAATGCATAGGTATTTTGGCTATCTCTATAGAAACTCTATACACACACTGCCACTAAAATTTTTTATGGTTTTTAAAGACCCTTCCTATGCTCATCAAGGCTGCATTTATTTGATCAAAAATACAGAAAAAACAGTAATACTGCAAAATGTTATTGCAATATAAAATAATGTTTTTGTTTTAATATACTTAAAATAGATTAGATAAATATAATAGATTAAATTAGAAGAAATAGATTAAAATATAATCTATTCCTGTGATGCAAAGCTGAATCAGCTGTTACTCCAGTCTTAAGTGTCACATGATCCTTCAGAATCATTCCTTCATTCTAATATGCTGATTTATCAATGTCTGAAACAGCTGCGCTGCTTAATATTTTTTTGGAAGCTGTGATACATTTTTTCAGGATTCTCTGATCAATATAAGAGTAAAAAGAACCTTATTTATTGAAAATAGAAAGGTTGTCTAAAAATATACACTACTGTTTAAAAGTTTGGGGTCAGTACATTTTTATTCTTTCTTTTGAAATTTGATTAATAGTTGTATTCACCAAGGATGTGTTAAATTAATAAAAAGTGATAGCATAGATTTCCATTTGCAGTAATATTGTTTTTTTTCCTGTATTTTTGATTAAATAAATGCAGTCTTGATGAGCTGAAGAGACTTACTGATCCCAAACGTTTGAGAGGTAGTGTATATATTTTATCTACATTTTTGGAAAATATGCATATATATGCACTGAATGCCCTGAATATCCGACTTCCTGTTGGGCGGAGCTAATGACATGCAGTGCGAAAGTTGTTCAGCTTGATGAGATCTATATGTGTACCAAGTTTCACAAGTATATGTGAAAGTATGCATGAGATATGCAGCACAGGAAGGTCATGTTGTCTTTCCTGTTAAGTTCTGCCTATAGGAGATCACACACTCACCTGTAGCCCTTACTGAGGGGAACACACTTGGAGTCGTGTTGGCAGAGGTCAAACCCGGGCAGACAGGGGTCAATCACCTCCTCACACAGATCACCTAAGAGAAACACAAAGAAAAGAACAAATGACTCTAACAGTTGCCCTCTCCCGGCGTCCAGAGGTTTATCACATGCTGAAGCACTCAAGGCTTCTGTCTACAGCTGAAGCTCACAGTTGTGCGTCTAAAGGAGCTCTTTGACTGAATATACAGCATGTGTGTCACGACCCTCCTTGAGGTGTTTCTGCCGCTCACACCATCTGCCAGCATTTAGACTGTGTGGGGCTTTTTCTCCTCCAGGCTCAACTGAAAACATCTTTGTGTGATGGCAAAGTCTTTCTAGAGCACACGGCTCAGCGGGGTCCATTCGAAAGCACTAAATCACTGCCAACCAGAACCTTCAATATGTTCCCTGTTCCCGTCCACCTGCTGTAAGACGTCCGGCCCTGCAACGGGCTGTACTTTGTTTAAACCAAACTCCACATCCCCGCACTCGTTCACCCAGATTCCTAGCATTTTCTGTCCTGCACACTTGCGCTGGTGTTGCTAGTTGCATGGCACGGCGGCAGCTCAGAAACAGATGTACCCTCTCCGTGCTCAGGCCCTCGAGACAGGGTTTAGGTGGTCTGCTGCCAGGCCAATTTCCTCTAGACCCTTTCTGCAGCAACTGTGTGTGTTCTTCAGGGAATCAGTGCAGTCGGTGTCTACAGCTGATGTTTCCTGCATGCACCTCACAGGCTGGCAAGGAGCTCAAGCTGTGGGTTTTTAAATCAAATCTGGATGTTGGTGGTAAGATTTGTACTGACTGATGTTAATACAGAACAAACCCCCATTTGGTAAAATACAGAGATATGGAAATACAATGAAAATAGACAAGGCATGAATCTTTAAAAGACTTGACCTTTGACAAAGTGCAAAGATTGATTCACCTAATTGCCTTGTTTGGGGCATAATGACATTTTGGAACATTTTTTCAGTCAGTATGCTAACAAAAGTTGGGGGTGTGTATGGTTTTTAATGCTTTTTAAAGAAGGCTGCATTTAAATATACTGTAAATTGCAATGTTGTAAAATATTATTAAAAATAATTCAAATATTTCTATTTGAATGTATAATAAAATGCAATTTATTTCTGTGATGGAAAGCCGAATTTTCAGCAGTGTCTTCGGCATGCAGTGTCACATGATCCTTCAGAAATCATTCTCATATGCTGACAAAGAACAGCATTTATTTGAAAAAGAAACATTATAAATGTCTAAACTGTCACTTTCGATCAATTTAATGTGTCCTTGTTGAATAAAAGTATTAATTTCTTTCAGAAAGAAGAAAATCTTGCCAACCCCAAACTTCTGAATGGTAGTTTAAGTTTCAGCGTAGCTGTAAAATATAACAATACAAGTCCCACAATGCCCATGGGCGCATTGTTAAAACAGGAGAGAAAACATAATCAGTATATTAAGTGTTCAAACCTTCCTTCTCCTTTTTCATTTCACCCACATAATTACATACTTTTTATATGAAACTAATGAAAAATATATTCTGCGTTGGGTGTCTGATCTATAGTCAGTATAGTCTGGTACAGATGACAGTGAAATGGAGAGAATAAGATGAGCCCTGCATACTTCCAGCATGCAAAAAAGAAAATGAAGTTCCTATTCCTATTTTAATTTCTGCTTTAGGGGAAACCCCTGAGCCAAAGTTGATAATTTCATGAAACGTAACTGAGGTCTCCATTAAGATCAACCTCTGAGCAATAGCATTTCTCTCTTGCTTGCTTTAAAACTCAGTTTAAGACTGCACTCTTTAACCGGACAGCTGTGTGTGCCCTACGAGCTTAAGGATGTGGCCAGGCTTATACCGCAGCAAGTACACTCTCTCTACAGCAACTGTACCCGCTCCAAGGGAGGTGGCAAAGAGGAATGCCGTTATAATGACAGGGCCCGCTAGGAGCAGTTGCACTTCCTATTTTGAGGCAAAGAAGAGAGAATAAGAGCAGTGGTGCCACTGGACGCCACTTGGCAGATCTGAAGTGGAAATGAACAGACGGTTTTAACAACAGCTGAACTTTAAATCCGCCGAGTCAGGGCTTCTGTCAAAAGCTGGTTTGTTTAGTAAAACTGCCCACTACCAGTCTTAACATGTATATTATTTTGGTTTCCTAATGTTTTCTTAGCCACCTCAGTTGTGGCTGGAGGATATAAATGCAATTGGCACAGCCTTGCCAGTGAACTGGCCTCATTGTGGTAAGACTGAGACAGACAAATAGGGCAATATGACGGAAAACGGTAACAAAGAGTCTGAAATGGTCTGAATGCCTTTATAGACTGGTTTGACTGGTACCTCTGTAGTTAGGAGGGCAGACACAGGTGTAGTTGTTGATGCCGTCCACACAGGTGGAGTTATTTTCACAGTCGTTGTCTTCACAGTCATCAGGATTCAGCTCACACTGCTGGCCCTCATAACCAGGCGGACAAACACAGCTAGAATGGGAAGGCACAGGACAATGATCAATACTTCAAATGTTAGAACAAAAGGAAACACATGGGTTTCAGTGATTTAGCACTGTTGGGTGACACCCTGATACTGGCAGACTCATTTTTTTTTCAAGTCTGCAGCCAGAACAGTGTCATTTGTTGCCATTCATGCCTCATTGTTTGGTCTTTAAATGTCAACCCAACATCCTTCATTAGTGCACTGCTCACAGCCAGCAGGAACACTGAGTTCTGGTTTTAACACATACTGAACACATTACAGGGACAGTTCAGCCACAAATGATAATGCTGGCATGAACAAAAAATGATATTTATTAAGTTCTTGTTTATTGGGAATATCAGGATTTTGGAAAAAGATCTTTGGTAGATTTATAGTCTCTTTTATGCCATGGATCTATCTAATCTTGATTGTTGATTGTCACCATCAACTTTTTTGAAGGAAAATATTCAGCCTGAATGTTCTGCTAAACATCTTCCTTTGTTCCATCAAAACAAGCAATACGATGGTGACTAAATGATAGCAGAACCAGCTCTTTTGAGTCTAAGACAAAATGGTCTCGGCCGTTGTGTCTGACGCCGTATTTTCATGGTCTTGATCCTTGAATATGAGTCTAGGACAATATTTTGATGTTCTTTGTCTTGATCCTCAGGTCGGAGTCCAAACCCACAATTGCATGGTCTTGGCCCTCGAATCTGAGTTCAAAATCATATCTTCATTGTATTGGTCTTGTTTTGTTGGGAGCATGAGGATCCATCTTTACTCAGATTCAACCCTCTTCTGGTCTCTGTCTTGAATCACTTTCGACAATTTTCTGGTCTTTGGTCTTAAATTACAGTCAACCCTCTTCTGATCTTGAACTGACGTGACTCTCTTCTAATCTCAGTCTTAACTCGAACTTGATGCTCTTCTGGTTTCGCTTGTGACTCAGACTTGACCCTCTTCTGATCTTGGCCTTGACTCAGACTTGACCCTCTTCTGGCCCTGGTCTTGATTCAGACTCTGTCTCTTTTGATTTAGCTTGTGACTCAGACTCAATCCACTTCTGGTCTCTGTCTTGACTCAGACTCGACCCTCTTCTGATCTTGGTCTCGATTCAGACTCAATCTTGTCTGGTTTAGCTTGTGACTCAGACTTGACTCTTGTCTGGCCTCTGTCTTGACTCAGACTCGACCCTCTTCTGATCTTGGTCTTGATTCAGACTCAATCTCTTCTGGTTTAGCTTGTGACTCAGACTTGACCTTCTTCTGGCCTCGGTCTTGCCCCAGACTCAACTCTCTTCTGATCTCAGCCTTGATTCAGACCCAATCTCTTCTGGTTTGGCTTGTGACTCAGACTCAACCCTCTTCTAATCTCGGCCTTGATTCAGACCCAATCTCTTCTGGTTTGGCTTGTGACTCAGACTTGACCCTCTTCTGGTTGTGGCCTTCACTCAGACTCGACCCTTGTCAGGTCTTGGTTTTGAATCAGATTCAACCCTCTTTTGATCTCGATCTTGGCTCAGCCTCGACACTCTTTTGATCTCAGTCTTGACTCAGACTCGTCCCTATTCTGATCTCGGTCTTGATTCAGACTCTGTCTCTTTTGATTTCACGACCCTCTTCTGATCTCTGCCTTGATTCAGACTTGACCCTCTTCTGGTCTCGGCCTTGATTCAGACTCAGTCTCTTCTGGTTTTGCTTGTGACTGAGATTTGACCCTCTTCTGGTCGCGGCCTTCACTCAGACTCGACTCTTCTTAGGTCTTGGTTTTGAATTAGATTCAACCCTCTTTTGATCTCGATCTTGGCTTAGACTTGACAGTCTTTTGATCTCAGTCTTGACTCAGACTTGAACCTTTTCTGGGCTTGGTCTTAAATCAGGCTCGATCCTTTCCTGGTCTTAGCCTTGACTGAGACTCAATATCCTCTGGCCTCAGCCTTGACTCAGACTCAATGTCCTCTGGCCTCAGCCTTGACTCAGACTTGACCCTTTTCTGGTTCTTGTTCTTGATTCAGACTCAATCTCTTCTGGTTGCGGCCTACACTCAGACTCAACCCTCTTCAGGTCTTGGTCTTGAATCAGACTCAGACTTAG
Organism: Labeo calbasu; assembly: GCA_019740295.1. Taxonomy (NCBI): domain Eukaryota; kingdom Metazoa; phylum Chordata; class Actinopteri; order Cypriniformes; family Cyprinidae; genus Labeo; species Labeo calbasu. The sequence continues at coordinate 64,308 of JAHKKF010529147.1, forward strand.
ACTCGACACTTTTTTGATCTCAGTTTTGACTCAGACTCGACCCTTTTCTGAGCTTGGTCTTAAATCAGGCTCGATCCTCTTCTGGTCTTAGCCTTGACTCAGACTGGACCCTCTTCTGATCTCTGTCTTGACTCAGACTCGACCTCTTCTGTTTTTTGTTCTTGACTCAGATTCAATCCTGTTCTGGTCTCTGCCCTGACTTGACTCAAATGAGCTAGTCTGAAATACATCATTGCAATTTACCTGCGGAAATTCCAAGCAGCCCTTAATATTTGTATTTCTCTCTGTTGTTTTGCCTTTCTGTTGCTATCTGTAAGTCTTTAGCTCAGATCCATCAGTAACTCAGGCTCAGTGTTTGATAAACCTCCATCTCCATGGTGACTTGTTGAGCAATAGCAGTAAAACTTATCTCAGTGTTAGCAGAACCCACACCCGTCTGTACCCTTCCACCCAGTCCCTGCCCTCTGGCTGCCAACTCTCAGGGGCTACGCCAGCAACCGATATATTCCACCCCCAGACACATAAAAACACACAAATCTTTGAGCTCATTTGCTGCTTTTTTGCTAAGTTATTGTGCAACTCTATTCCTGCTGGATGTGAAGCGGCTGCCCTACAGAAATTGAATAGAGGCCTAACGTGACATTACCAAAGTTGCTGGGTGATTTATAGGACACCGGGGACATTTATTGTGCCATTACAACAATCCGCCTGTCTCTTGCTTCTTTCAAATGTGCTGGGGTGTTACAAGCTTTGAATTTTTAATGCACAGATTTTGTCCAGATGTGCATTTTAACACAGGACTTTCAAATTAAATTATTTCAGTTTTTGAATCTTATTTATATCCTTTTTGACACTTGCATTCATAGCGATAGCGGAAACACTGTGCAGGCTACATTCAGACTTGTGTTGCCAGCATGAGGCCACTGGTCCAACAACTTCACAGCTATTTGATGGCTGACAAAATATCATTTGTAAAAGTCTGGATGTACCTGTAGTGCCCGTCCAATCCAGGTGTGAGATGGCACGTGCCTCCGTTAATACATGGCAGGCTGATGCAGGCGTTAATGGGGATCTCACAGTTACGACCCTGAGGAAAGAAAAAGACAGTGAGCATGGATGAAAAAAGAAAGAGCTCAGGTTTTAACACAATCAGAAGGGTACTTTGAAAGGTGAAGAGGTTAAAGGAATAAAAAGCCATAATCTACAGTATTACATGATGAGTTCTGAGTAAAATGTCAACTTAAATGCTAACCGCAATTTACCTTTCAAACAGGGTTAAGGAGTGGACATTAAAGGCAATGATTAGCGGTGCTTTTTATGGCTATTATTGTTGCTCATACTTGTAATTAGGAATCTGTTTTTAATACCTTAACCTTTAACTACCATCCAGAACATCCCGGCAACCACATAGCAACATAATAAAAACACTCAGAACATATTAACTGCATAGCCTATCCTGCAGCATTGTGGTGGCTAGTTTTGCACAGACAAGCACCACTCACATTTTCCTCAGCAAATGTAAAAATCTTGTTTGTTTACTACTTCTATATCCAGGCCCAGAGCTGAGTTTAGTTTAATATCATGGTTTACGGAAGATGTATGTCGTGTCCTGATCCTTTTACACTCTGGGGCTGTAACTCCGTGACTAACACTCTCCATTTCAATTTCAGACAAAGGCTTTTGCCACTGATATGCCTGTTTCCTCTGCTCTCCTCAAAGGGCCCATATGCCTGTTTTCTTTCTCTCAGCCCCTGTTTTTTTCTCTTTCTTTCTTCCCATGTTGGACTTAATTCAGTACTCTAGAACATTCTAATTAATCTTCACTTATTTCGAGGACAGACGCACACCTGCAACTGACCTTGAGAGCTGCGGTTTTAATTAAAAGACAGCTCATTGGTTCTGTCGTGTAGAGGGCGAAGGGTTAAGCTCTTATCTGTTCTTCAACAGAACAACACTGACAGGAATCCCATAACCAAACAAAAGGGTAATGATTGCACGCTGCATCCAGGAGACGCACACACATTCGCTAAGCGCTTTTTGTGTGGAAGCGAGTCTGTTTGATGTCAAACTTTGGTTCGTTTGGGATTTTGAGTGGTTTTCGGATGTGCATCAGCAACCCAGTCTGCTTGAAATGATGGTCTAAAGTTTGGTTTATGTTTATAAAAGCAATCTGTTCAAACTCACAGCGGTGAACTGCTATTGATGCCGCATAATTTACATTTTTGTACGCTCCTGCCCGGTCACACTTATCATTTCTCAAAGCTGCTTGTCTCTGAATAAATTGCCTTCGAAAAGCAACTCACATTCTTCACATCTCTTGCAATGCATTCGCCAACAGCCCAAGACCCCACCGCCAAGGTCGGACCACTGACTATGTATTCACTACACAAACAACGCCTACCTGAGTACAATAGGAACTAATCAAGAATCTTCAGATACACCGAGTACAGCTCGGGAAGATGGATGATGAGGCTCTCTTGCATGTAATGATGCGCATAACTCATAGGAATATTCTGTACACATGTGCAGGAGGACAGGAAAGATGCTACCCAAGGATATACTGTATGTGGGGCGGTGGATGTTCACTCACCTTGTAGCCAAAAGGGCAGGTGCAGTGGTAGGAGCCTGTGACATCACTCACGCATGTGCCGTTGTTCTGACAGGGAGTTGCCAGACAGGGGGCGCACTTGGACATCAGATTCAAATCTGCTGGACCTGAAAGACACACAACACAAATTGTGAAGCATAAATGTGTGGAGGAGAAAGGGAATAAGAAATGAAAGGGAATGGAGGTGAGATTAAGGTCAACATGAGAAAAACTGAACCATATTTACTCGCCAAACAATTTATCAGTGCAGGTTATTACTAGAAAAAAAATAAAACCTTTACTAAAATATATGTCGTAAGTAGCATGGGTATATTTGTAGCAATAGCCAAAAATACATTTTTATAGGTCAAAATGATTGATTTTTTAAATATTAAGTAAAGATCATGTTCCATGAAGATATTTTGTAAATTTCCTACTATAAATATATCAAAACTTAATTTTTGATTAGTAATAAACATTGCTAAGAACTTCATTTGGACAAATTTAAAGGCGATTTAAAGGCAAAAATTGACCCTTATGACTGGTTTTGTGGTCCGGAGTCACATATAATAAATTGTCTTTCCCTCTGAAACTGTTACGTTTGTATTATTTATGTACTATTACATTATGTATTTATTATTTTAAATGTTGTTTTATTTTCCAATTTTCAGTTTAATTTAAGTTTAAGTCTTAATAATTATGTTATTTTGTCATTTTATTCAATTTCTATTTAGCTTCATAATTATTTTCAGTTTTAGGTTTTTAGTACTTACACACACACACACACACACACACACACACATATATATATATATATATATATATATATATTTCTCTCTCTAATTTTTGTTTTTAAAGTTTTAATATTCTAATATTTAACTTATTTAAATTAATTTCAGCTTTATTTCAGTTAACAAAATCATTTCTTTAACAGTTTTAGCTGTTGTTAATGATAACAACACTGCTCTCTTATATTATTTTTCAACCTGACTCCATTCTGGTATGTAATGTCTACTTTTCATGATCCAATCAATTCTGACTGAATAAAATCAAGTCACACCCAGCTGTTTTTTTTTTGTTCTCCTCAGATATCTTGTTTCATTCTGAAATATGATTTATTACTAAAACAATGCTATTGCGAATGCCTGACTTAAACACTTTCAGAAAAAGTGTGGGGTGGTACCTTTTCAAAAAGTACTATTATGCACATTTTATGTACTAATATGTACCTTTAAGGTGCTGATGTGTACCATTTAGAGATAAATAAGGTACAAAGGTACCTTTTATCTTCTGTACTTTAGGATACCGCTCCAGTGAAAGCTTTATACCTTTTTTTGTATGCTTACTTTTTAGAAGTTTCCTTTTTGGAGAATTTTTACAGATATACACAACAGAAAAAGGACAGAATATGTGAAAGAGAGTGGAAATTGACTCAGGATTTAAATTTAAATCTGCATTTGCCATACGAATACCATGGCTTAACATGTCTGAGGCAGATTTGTTAACCATCAGAAGAGAAGAAAGACAGAAATGAGACTCACCTTTGCACTGGAATTGACTGAGAGGGGTGGTAAGCAGCAGTCGGTCCGCCATGTCGGGTGGTCCAGTGCAGCGGGCGATGCCAGGCTCTTTAAACCCAGCTTTCACCCACTGAGACAACCAGCGCAGCTCACAGTCACAGTACAGGGGGTTTGCACCTAGAGCACTGGATCACAGAAACCTGATGTTAAACTTTGTTTAAAAGATGCACTGGAATATCAGTATGATTCGCTGGTCTAGTGGTTTATTCTATGTGAATACAACTCTTAAACTTCTTCGCTTACTATAGACATCCCTATTGCACTTCCTTCAATTCAACAGGCCCTTTATTCCTCAGTGGGGATTTTTTCTGACAGTTTTTTTCAATGAGGAAACAAGGAGCTACAGTAGCCCCGGCAAGAGGAACTACAGCCGGAGAGGGAAAAAAACAACACCGCCATAAGCCTCCATAATAGATGCCTTTTAGCTGTAATAAAATTTACAAAGATTTCCTGTGGGGCTCGGTCTCCGAGCACGGAGCACAAGGCTGCACTCTCTCTAGGTTGCACCCGGTAATGAGGTAAAACTTACATCGAGTCTAAAGACCTGAGTTGGTCTCTAAGGTTGAGTCTGGGAGTCTATCATTAATTGAGGCAGAGAGAGCAGCTTTTACACTGACACACACACACACACTTACAGATGAGACAGAGATGTCAAGTGGCTGAAGGCTCCCTCCGGAATAGTTGAAAGGTCATTTCCGTGGAGGGTTCTGAAAGAGAAGAATGTAAGAGAAATGAAAAAAAGCATGGAGCTCTGGGAGTGTTTCCATTGTTTTCCACACTATAAATGGAGACAGAAAAAGAAAGGGTCAGTCATTCACGGCATTTAGCGCAGATTATAGAAAACCGCTGCCGTTTTTCTGAGACCCCAGTGGGAACGGTAGATTTGCATTGAGATTTCATTGTATGTTGTGTCGGTTCTGTTTAATAATTTCTCCTGTTGTATTACGGGCCGCTCGGCCCACACATACACACTCAAAGCGCAACCTGAGAACATGATTGGACAGCTACGGGGCCTTGAGGCCACATCAGCCGTGGCCCTGGGGCATTCTGGGAAATTAAAAAGTGACAATGATGACTGTCTGGCAGACTAAGCTTAAAAGGACCGGAATAAGGTGGGCGTCCTTAGGTCTGTTTAACATATCTCTGCGCACAGAGTGTTGATAATCTATCCTGGCCAGAGCTGCAGAAAACACCATCTAGCTTAAAGGAGAATTCCACTTCCAGAACAAAAATTGAAAGATAATGTACTCACTCCCTTGTCATCCAAGATGTTCATGTCTTTCTTTCTACAGCCGTAAAGAAATTATGTTTTTTGAGGGAAACATTTCAGGATTTTTCTCCATATAATGGACTGATATGGTGCCCCGATTTTGAACTTCCAAAATGCAGTTTAAATGCGGCTTCAAATGATCCCAAATGCGGTTGTAAACGATCCCAGCCGAGACGATTGGTTATTTTCATTTAAAAAATACAATTTAAATACTTTTTAATCTCAAACGTTCGTCTTGCCTTTCTCTCCCTGAGCTCTGTGTATTCTGGTTCAAGGCAGTTAGGGTATATCGAAAAACTCCAATCGTATTTTCTCCCTCAACTTCAAAAATTATTTCAAAATCATCCTACATC